>JANHGN010015976.1:19038-37704 GCA_024605025.1 Megaceryle maxima
TGCTCAGCATTGCTCAGCTCCCCTCTCAGGCTGCTCTTCTGCAGCTGAACAGCCCCAGGGCTCTCAGCCTGGCCTGGACACAGAGATGCTCCAGCCCCTCAGCGTCATCTTCAGCAGCCTCCGCTGGTCTCTCTCCAGTAGTTCCTTGTCCCTCTTGAAGTGGGGAGCCCAGAAAATAAGATATAGCTAAGTATTTTGCCCAGCATCAACCAGTAACCTCAGAGCACAGCCATGGACAGGGTATCCACACCACGGACCACTCCCAGCAGTGAGGAGGGAGATGAAAATGACCACTCAACGTTTCTGCTCACGCTCCCCGCATCACAAGGGCAGGAACAAGGAAATGCTCATCAGCCAAAAGGCAACAGACTTAAAACACTTCTCAATTTTTAGCTCTTCTCAAGCACTCTCAATTAAGATGATGGTACTTTTAACAGACATACTATTAACCTCTGAAATCTGTCATCAGCAGAAGGAGGAGAGGGGGATGACTCAAAGCAGCAACCGCAGTTATAAAAATGAGGCTACAATTGCAAGGTTTGTAAAGAGTTCATATGACAAGGCAAAATCTGATCATTAGCTGGGGCTCGGAGAAATTCCCAGCGTTACCTCCCAGGACATCCCACTACCCAGGTGAACTGTAGGTGGAACTGGAAAAACTAGACTTGAACATCAGTCCGGATGACCCAGCAGCTCCAAGGGAATGGAAGCAGAGATGTGAACGGCGCTAGGAAATGACAGGTCTGGCAGCACGGTGAAATCCTGAAGTAAGAACACTGCAAATTACTACAGCCAGATGTTATGGTTGTTGTTCTTAAATCTGCTGCACATCTCAGAGGGAAGGGCTCATGCTGAATAAATGTGGAGCCCTGGTTTTGGTTTCAAACTTTCTGCTGTTGTGAGAATCTAATTCTAAAGCTGAGGAAAAATACTTTCAGAGAAATTATTGTCTTTGTCAAGCAACCAAATTTTAAAAAGCAAGTGAATAATCAGCTGCTTTCAAATTTAATTATAGGGGTTTCCCTTTCCTCTGAAAGGCAGAGACAAAGCAATGCTTGAAGGCAAAGAGTGCGATAAGATGCACCCGTGGCCTGTCTCAGTCTGGCATTTCATCTACACTTAATAACACACTCATTTTATCCTGCATAACAGGAGAGGTACATATTTAATGCATTTAATATGGCAACGCTGCCACAGCTCAACTCTTTGGGCCTTTAATGCTGCAAAATAAAGGCCACTCAAGAGCAAAGGAGAGTGCAATCAACTGAGAAAAGGGGTTAAATATTAAAAACTTTTAAAAAACCCCAACTATAATAGCCAAGGAGCATCTGGTAAAAAGGGCACAATCTCCAGCTTGGACACAAACCAATTCCCTAGGTCATATTTAGGAGCTCCCATAAAAACTGATCATAAAATACCCACGAGTGTTTGTTAGTGCACATTAGCACGGTAGAGGTAGCAACATTTGCATGATTTGGAAATTCCATTTCTGAATAGATTTACAGCATTTAATATCCCACTTACTGTAGCTATTGTCTTAAGTAGATGTGCAAATTAAAAATGAAATAAACATCAAACATCGTGATCAAGAAAATCAGAAGGATTTTCAGTCCTGGCTATGCTAAGAAGCAGGCACAGAGGTAAGAACATGCAAATAATTGCAGGCAAGCTTAGAACCAGCTTCAGCTTCATCTGAATGGATTCTAATCCCATTTGCGAGGGATCTGGATAGGGCATAAGTAAAAATATGGAAGCAAGTCTGGAACAAAACCCTGTATTTCACCTTGCAATAAAGGTTGCTCAAGTATAGCCAAAGTGTATTTAACCAAGGAAACATAAAGAACTATTCTAGGAGCCCTACAGCACCATATTATTTGGACTTCCATTTTACAGCTTAAAAAAAGAAACAAACAAAAGAAGTTGTAAATGCTGCAAATACGCTGAGTAACCTCTGAGGTTTCCAGACCCAGGAGTGAGGCGATGCCAGGCTGCCTGATGTCTGTGCAAACTTTACTCTGGCCCTTCTGCATACACCATACGCAATTCTACCGGGCAGTCAAGAACTCCTGTATTTCTGGCTCTCTGCTGGGGGGAGCCTGGAAGGAGCATGAGAAACGGAGTCCACAGCTCTCAACAAACGTGCTCTGGAAGATCAACTTAAGCTCAAAGTTTCTTGCACGCTCGGTGAGCCGGTCACAGGCACAGATCATTTTCTGTTCAACTCCAGAAGGCTTTGACTGAGCGATAGGAGTGAGGAAACAGGGACTTAAGAGGGAAAACTTTGCACAGCTTTAAAATACAGTGTCGTGCCAACCACTAAATTAATTCCCTTTAATAACATTGACAATTGTTTGTGCAGAGCCTGCCCAGTAGGAGAGACCGTTGCCGGATAGTGGGGGGCATCATTTTTCTTGGTCACACAACGCACGAAGGAGGTTATTTTGTGCTGGAAGGAAGCTGCTGACAAAACTGTCTCCTCTTTACATAACCGCAGCTAAATGTCCTTCCAGGAAGGGAGGAATGGAAAACAGATCTTCAGCCACCTCACTAAAGCTGTGGAAAAGCGTGTGACGAGAAAGAGCAAACAAGAACACGCAGCTCACCAAATATAGCAAGAGCCAACGTGACAGTGGGAAAGTCAGCACTGAAAGGTAGATGAAGACATCAGTAGTACTGTACTTCAGACTAGGTTGTGGAGATAGCAGCTTCCCTCAGACACACAATTACTTCATTACAAAGAGTGGAAGGGCTTAGTTCTATTTTAGGGCGGCTTAATATAAAACACTTGTGATCCATGGAAGGAGAGATGACAGAAATATATCCGTGTCAGATGACTCTAGACACTCTCATGGCCAAACTCTCTTATGTAAAATGCAACTTGACTGCACCGAAACTCTCGTTACAAGGCAGTTACACGGACTGTCCCTACAGGCAGGGCCTCTCTCTCTGCTATTTCCCTGGCATTTGGCAATGAAGTAAACTAAACTACCTCACCTATAGCAAGATGAGAGAGTTGTGTCGAGTCTGATCGTACCAAACAAGTGTTGTGACCCAGGTCATAAGACAGAACAAATGCCCTGGAGAAATCTCTGCCATTCGAGACACATCCCGAGAGGACCAGCTGGTTGGTTTTAGACTCGGTCAAACCCAAAGCTACAGAATTAGATGTGACTGAGTCAGAACTGAAGTCTGTTTTTGAACGAAAACTGCTCTCCACCACCAGCCTCTAAATTCAAGCATATCAAAACATTTAGCTCCTCGCTTGCCGTAGGTATTTGACATGGGTTATGCCAACAAAACCAGGAAGAGCCACTCACCTGGTACTTTGGGCATTGTTCTTTTGGATCGGAGAACGAGGAGGAGGAATTGATTGAACTGTCCAAGGAAGAAGAGCTGTCTCCTCCGGGCTTCAGTTGGCAGCATTTCCCAAAAACTCTCACCTGAGCATCGCTGCAGAGTTTCTGAAAGACAGACGACATACACGATATGCTAAGAACCCATGGCCCAAAATCACTGGTCAGCAGCATTGTACTTACCTGGTGTCCTGGTCTGAGGTAGAACGGAACTGATCAGGTAAGACATTTAACAGCAGAAAGGCTTCTGCCCCAGGAAAACAGTTCACAGAATATTTATCAGCGTCTCTCCCAGTCTGGCTGCACCACAGAAAGCTGAGCTGATTTACTTCCAGTTAGCCAGGAGCTAACGGGTCACTCCAGCTCCATTTTCCTAAGTAGCCATCCCTCTCTGGAGCTTTACAAATAACTTTTTTTCTGTTACACACAGGATTAGGAGAAAGGATGGTTCCAAAGCATTTAAAGGAAGGATGGCAGCTGTCTTAATCCTGCTCCCTGTGCCCAGTGGGGCAGAGGTGACCCAGCAGCGTGATGGGCACAGCCCTCCAGAGCACGGTGCTGGCCAGGTCATGACAAGGAGCAGTCACGATGTACAGGGAAATACACTGACTGGGAATAATTGAGCAAGAACAAGAATTCAAGAGAGATTCACGTTGCAAGGATAAGTGGAGAGGAAAGAAGCTATTTTTACAGATCTCCCCGTAGCTGTGTCTAAGTGCCCTACTCTTTAAAGAGTGGCACAGGGGTGACGTGTTCCTCTCATTTTCAGTACGAGTGAATTGTGAGGCTGAAAAAGGACAAAGCTGAAAAACACAGCTGGTGCTACAGAGAAACCAGCAAAGTTTCATGAAAGAATGGAGAAATGGTCCAAGGGGTGATTTCTGATAGAGTTTCAGACAGAAGCATAGAGAAGAAAGGAGTTAGGAGGGCCCAGCTGGAGCTAGAACTGCTGTAGAGGATGCAGCGGATCTGTGTCTGCTCCACACTGCCAGTTTTATCAGACACTGGCATGGGAAATGCTCCATTAATGTTCCACTCACTATTTAAAACCACTTGTCAGTTCTCCTGCCAATCTCAGCATCCCGGGCAGAATCAGGATTCGCGTTAGTTCACACCATTTACACCAGCATCAGGCAAACCCTCTTCACCTAAAGATCTCGGCGTATTTTTCACGTCCTCATTACACTTCAGCACACCCACGTATGGTTGGCACTACTTACATTTGCTGGTGGGCAGCACCAGGAGACAGAAATAGTCTACACTGCTCAAAATTACAGACTAACTGCCCTAAGACTGCCTTAATTAACATTTCCTATACAATCCCCAAACCAGTAAGAACAAGCTGGAAGCAAACCCTACGGGGAGCAAGGTTCACGGGGCAGATAGAAATGCAGAAGTGCTGTTGCACGTCACAGCTTCATCTCTAGACTCGCAGGTCCACACCAGAAGCTCCTCTCCTTCATTCAAAACTTAATGAACTGTCTCAATCTAATAGCTGGGGGGAGGGGGGGGAAGGCATAAAGTGTGAAATACCCAAGGCAGAGGGTGGTGACTTCAGGACTCAGCAATGACTGTACAAACTGCCCTTACTGCTGTGGAGGGGTCTTGATGAGGGACAAGAATGAGGGGTCTTGATAAGAACATGACTCTGTCCAAGGCTGTGCAGGTTACTTTTTTATCTTCTTTTTTTTTTTTGGGGGGGGGAGGGGGGTGTGTGTGTGCTAAATCTCACCACAGTTGAGGACAGATGACTTTTCTTTGGCCCTAACTACAGGTGAAATTTAGCAAACCAGCAGAAAACATCCAGGATACTTGAGCTGCACTTCTCCCCTTGAGGAAAAGCCCAAAGGAGAAGCGTGCAGACAGCTCAGTAATTCCGTGGCAGAGGGGAAGGAAGCCTTCAGCAGGAGCTGAGCCCTGTGCTTCACAGACACAGCCCCCCGGCGTAGCATCCTCCTGTTACGACATCGCGGCGAGTACGTTGAATTCAGGCCACGTGTGTGGATTTGCTACTGGTTGGTATCTGCGGCTTGAGCACAGTGCACAATGGCTGGAGCATGTGAATGATCATCATATGACTGCAGTAGGAACTCGTGAACCAGAATTGCATTTTATCTCTGACACAAACAACAATGTCCTAGGCTAGGCAAGCATCATGTGATAAAAACCACATAAAAATCCACAGGGTTACAGAAGCTTTTGCAGGCAAACCACATTTCAGCTTGCGTTTTCCATCAGATGTTGAAAGTTCCTTCTCTAAAGTTACAATTTGAACTAAGCTTCCTTGAGACTGTAAAGCCAGTAAATGCATTGCTACAGGTGAAGAAAATAATTTCTGTGCATTAAAATTAAATTAAAAAAAATAGGATGAGTTTGCAAATTGACTTTTAAATGATTTCTTCTCATTATCACTGTAGTTTTCAGCACAGCAGCTTTCCCCAGATCCACTGGGGAGGCTGGTTATCTTGAAGTTGCCTGATTTACATAAGAAACCAGGAAAAAGGCTGGTTGGTCTTTGCAGTGGAGTTTAATGAACCAAGACTCCGGCGAGGTGCCTGGAAAGGAGGTCAGGATCTTTCAGATACCACTTTTCAGAACCTTGTGAACAGCAGATCCCTCCTAAAATGCAGTTTGCTGATGGATTTTCGTGTTTTCTCTTGTACAAATTTAGCAGAATCACCTGTTGGACAATGAGACCAAGTACCTGCAGTGCCCCTCTCCTCTGCTGTTTCTGACTCCAAATGTCCACGGAATTTTAGATGGTACAAATCTCAAGACATTCTGGATGGAAGCAGTGAGATTATCTGCATTCCAGTCTAATATTCCAAAGATGTTCAAGCCAGGTTTCCAAAAATAAAAAGGTAATTTAATTATTTAAGAACAGTATTTAAGAACTGTGCATGGGAAAGTTTCAAAGTTGAGGAATTTCTTTCCTAATTAATAGACAGAGTTGCACAAATTAGAATCCCTGGGCGAGGGATCTGCTGGACTCGTCCGAAACGCTGCCTTTTGCTGGAGAGCAGAACGTCTGCTGGAAGGATGCCGGGGGCAGTTGCCACTCTTGGCTGCCACGCTGCTCTCCCCGCTGTGGTCACACTCTTTGTTCTTTCTCTGCCAGCTTGCTGCAGATGCTGCCCAACTCCAAAGACTTCCTGGCAGATCTTACATTAGAGGTCATCATCTGCTCAAAGTCTTGGAGACCCATCGGGTAGTACTGAAGATAACGCAGAGTAAAATGCCTTTATGGTACAACAGCGTAGTTTTCTACTAGTTCTGCTTCTGGAACATCTTTTCTCCACGTCTATCAGCAAAGACCTTTAACTCTTTGCCACAAGATCCAGAAATGCCTCAGTACGGGGAAGGAACATGCCCAGCGCTGTCCACAGGATGAGGAATTTCTGCTGGGGAAGTTCTGGTTGAAAGCTGAAAGGAGCCTGGTGTGTTGAACTAAATCCAGCCCGCGTCCGTGTGCGTTAGAGCGGCGAGGGACAGAAGGGAGGAGGAATGTCATCATCTGCTTTATTCTCTCCTACCTCTCTGCAACAGCAGGTGCTCAAATACCACCGCAGTGGCAGCGATGAAGAAATCTGTCTTTCCAAGCAGAGCTGCCACTCTTCAAGAGCTCTGCTCATTTCTAGAACAGGTTTTTCAGCCAAGCTGAAAAATGATTCCTAAATAAATAAATTATCTCTTCTGCTTCATTGATATGCCTTGGTTTGAACGTGTAATTAAACATAAGCATTGACTTAGGACAGGAGAGTCACCTGAACAGGCATTCAGTCACTCATTCCTTCCCCTCAAGCGCTGCCGTAAGAATCCAGGTGTCTGTCTTAAAATGCAGCTGCCAAGTGCCACATTCTGCCTGTATTTCCAGAGCTGTCAAGTTCCTCCATTACTCAGAGGTCAGTGAGAGAAGTGAAGCCAGCTCTGTGCTCCCCCACTCCACCAGTATTCTTCCATTTCTGTTCAGAGAGAATAAGCAGAGCTGAGAAGGTGAGATTTGGTCTCTGTGCTTACAGCTTTATCTGCTCAGCTTGGCTCACTGGAAACTTGTCCACTGAGAGCCAGAGAGAGACCAGAGTCTCCATTTCACACAACTCACCTAAACTCCAAAGGCTCACTATCCGACGACTAATCCCTCAAAGCAATTTGCTGTTCAACATTTATCCAGGGCTAATCCTGGCGTGTTGAGCACAGCGTGCCATTTCTCTGCTTTGGGATAAATATCACATTTGGAGTGAAAGAAACTGCCGCAGTGTGAGATCAAATACCGTGTGACCTTTCAGCTAAATTATCTCAGAGATAAAGATGAGGTTACATGGCAAAATTGAACTTTTCACTTCCCAAATCCAAGGCCACTGCTGCACCTCTAGATCTCAAATTCCGCACCCCAGGCTACTCTTTCTATTTCATTTCTTCAAAACAGCAAATTACACCCTGCTTCTGAAAACCCTCTTCTGTCTCTGGGTTCTGGGAACAAGGCACAGCCCTTCTCCCATTCCTTGCGTTTCCCCTTTCCCAGCCAAACCGCCCAAACTCTAGATCCCTGCTCAGCAGAGAGCACAGCTTGGCTCTTAGGTTTTTTTTTCCTCTTCCTCGTGGTCCCTTGATACCCCTTCTTCCTCCCTGGACTTGTCCAGTGACAGGACAAGGGGCAACGGGCACAAACTGGAACCCATCTGAGCAGGAGGAGAAACTCCTTTGGTGTGAGGGTGCGGGAGCCTGTGCCAGGCTGCCCAGAGAGGTTGTGGAGTCTCCTTCTCTGGAGAGATTCCAACCCCACCTGGACCCTGCGCTGCTGGGCCCCCTGCTCTGGGTGCCCCTGCTGGCTGGAGCAGGGGGGTGGCACCAGAGCATCTCCAGAGGTTCCCTTCCAACCCCCATTGTGCTGGGGTTCTGTGAACCACACCTTTCCGTGGGCTGATCTGGAGACTCAGGAAATCTTTTAGCCTCTTACCCCAGTCGGTTGCCAGCCTTTGGAGGAAAACCCCTCGTACTTCAGCTGGCCTTTGCACACCAGCACGGTGACATAAGTGACACGCCGCACAACAGCGGCACAGCAAACACAACTCCGCCTTCGCGTCGGGTTAGCGCGAACGCAGCGTCGAGGTTGGGAAGCCAAGCACACTGGGGTCAGGAGAGCCAAAGCTGAGGCCCAAAGCTCATCACTGGCCAGGCCACCTGGCCTCAGCACCTTGGAAAGGAAAAGGAGCTGCTTGAATTGAAACTCAGGCCAGGCCTGGTATCACAGCTCCGTGTCCGTAAGCAGCTCCTGGCTTGGAAGCTCAGTACAACCCAAGGGGGTGGACGTGTGCGGGACCTCGCGCAGCAGGGAGGCGAGTGGGGCTGGTGGGATGCGCGAGTGGGAAGTGGGCAGGGAGGTGTTAGAGGAAAAGGAGCAGACAAGCACAGAAATGAGTCTGCTGGTAGAAATCAGTCATAGGTGGTAACACTATCACCTGCAAATCAACTAATATAGTCTTGTTAGAAATGAGACGCTTATTAATCACAGAGTATCAGGTTGGAAGGGACCTCAAGGATCATCTGGTCCAACCTTTCTTGGCAAAAGCAAGGTCTAGACGAGCTGGCCCCGCACCCTGTGCTGCAGAATCTTACAAGTCTCCAATGTCGGGGACTCCACCACTTCCCCGGGGACATGATTCCAATGGCTGATTGTCCTTGTGAAAATTTTCCTCTTGTATCTTATCGGGATCTCCCCAGGAGCAACTTGTACCCATCACCCCTTGTCTTTTCCATGCGACTCCTTGTCAAAAGGGAGACTCCATCTTCTTTGAAGCCACCCTTGAAATACTGGAAGATTCTGATAAGGTTTCCCCTGAGCCTTTTTTATTAGTCTAGGGAACAAACTCTGAAGTAACTCTCTAGAGCAGACAGCAGATCAAACCCATGAGCTTGCCTGTAGAAACATTCTGATACCCAGCAATACGAGGGCTAAGGATGTCTGGGTGGAGACCGAGGCCGTTTAAAGGCGTCCGTAACTTCTCGTATCACACCCTGCCCTGGTATACTCAATATGCAAATGCCTGTTCTGAGACATTTGCTCATGACCTCGTGTCGCAGGGCTGGAAAGGGCAGACACTGTCTTCTGGGATGCCCTGGCACAAGTCAGAGAGGAGAGTTACCTAATTTTTTGATGCTGTGAGACAGCCGCCTTTTGGCTCGGGCTTAGAGCCTGGCTGATCAATAGCCCATCCCCTGGAAAGCCGGGCAAGAACCTCTCCTGCTCACCACTAAAAAAGGCATAGGACTCAAAGGGGATCTCTCTGCCTCCCCCCATGCCAAGGGCCCACAGCTGCCTCAGGAGGATCTCCACCCAGCCTCGGTGCAAACGCCTGGCACAGCCTTCGGCCAACATTCCCGCTGCGGCCGCCAGCCCGAGTCACCAGACCGCTGCCACTCGGCTCCGCTCGCCAACTTTAACCCTAGCAAGACCCGGGGAGAACGTTACTTCTCCCGCACGATTCAAATATTTTAATGGCCATACTGCAAACTCTCGGCTGCCTTCTGCCTGTCCCTGGGCAACACCTTCCCAAAAGTCTTCTTTACCTGCTATTTAGCTTTATTAAAGAAGCTGATTCAATATCCAATGTAAACACAAAAATCCTTCTTTCCATTACAGTCACATTTCCCTCACGGATAATAAGAGCCTAGTAATGCTTTAATAATTAGAGCCCAGCTTGGTGTAAGCACAAACTGCAGTTTTCTCTCATCAAAAAGTCAGAGCCTACTGTTTTATGCCTTGAAACATCTGCGCCTGGGAAAGTTTGCTCTGATGCTCCTTACATTTTATAACCATAACTTCCCTTAGAGAATTCAAATGACTGATCCACGCTCAACCTCGATCTACTGCACACCACTCTTGACATCCATAGATAAAAAAGTGCATATATAAGATAGAGCAAAGTGTATCTCACCTTGCTGCAGGCATACAACTCTTAAAGTGTAATTGCTTTCACGTCTCATAAGCAACAGAAAAGGGGAACTGAAGAGCACAGCAACATAAAGCAAACTGAAACCCTCTCAGTTCTCCACATTTGACTGATCAGACTTCAACCAGAACAGCCTGGCCACTGCTAGGCACTCTTGCAAATCTCCCCCCTAGGTTTATTTGTAAATCCAGAGGTATAAATCACGTTAGGAAATGGGGAGGGGAAGAGAGATGCAGAAAGTCAGCTTTTGTGGGGCGGTGAACAGATACCCTTTGAGAAGGGAGAGTGCCCAGCCCACACACGTCTTGCTGCAAAGGGCAAGAGTGCCTTGGAATGTGCTTAGAGCCAAGATCTGGCTTTGTATAGGCAGGGTGTGGCTTTGTTAATGAAAATCATGATAAAGAGTCGAGAAAAATAAGGAATGCAATTCCTTGAAAATGGCCAGTTCCTTCTGCTAACTGTACTGGGCTGTACGAAGCTCGCAGCGAGCCCAGCCGAGGACTCTTCTGCACGTTTTTTACCTTCAGAGTACTCCTGCTATTGCAAAGTTTGGTTTTCTGAGGCAAGTTTAGCCTGACGTGACATTCCCCGAGTGCTGCAGAAGGCACATATCATGGCAAGCAAATGTTTCAATACGTCTCCTAATACCACACACACACAAAAAAAACCCCCAAAGAAATATTTAAGTTACTAGAGATGAGTACAGGGCATTTCAAACACCCTGGGAACAGCCTTCCTCCACTAGTCTCACATACTCATTCCACAGAGATGGTGAATACAGCCATTTACCTCCCCCCTTAGCAAAGAAAAAACCAGATTAATATGGAACTGTAGCAGCTTCGTTACCAGCCATTTATTCTGTTGCCACAGTCAGCATCTTTCTGAAATAAATCAAAACAGTGAAGCTTGCAAATTCACTGCGCAAGTGCAAAGCTATCTTAAAGAGGTTTTGGGCTTTCAAGAAGTGAATTGAAATACAGTGAGAGGATTTATATTGTACAACGTTTTTCTTGAGTAATGAAGTAATAGTTGTAAGTGTAGCCAGCAATTCATACCAACAAACCACTTCTGAAGATCTCATCTTTAAAAACCTGTTTTCCTGGCAAGAAGACCTAGAAGAACAGGAACTCTTCAAGTTATTCTAACAAGTCAAAATTCAAGAAAGATGCATTTTGTTCAACATTTGTGAAACTTGCTTTACTTGACAGATTCTCAGAAAGAACAAGGAAACTGGGATCTTGATCCATGGCTATAAAAGCACTGGAGCTAGCGATGGAGAAACCTGGAAGTTAGAAGCAGAAACCTGATCAGACACAAACTGACACCCTGAGATGAGGATATGAGGACCCAGGGAGCACTTGGGACCAGGATGGGAAGCATCAAGCTGGCAGCATTCAGCAATAGGCCAGAAGAGTTTACAAAGCTGGGTGAAGAATCTTCTGGCTGTACTCCAACACCCAACATGAAAACCAGGGCTTGGGGGTAACCTGTTATTTTGTGTCTCCTACGGGTAAAAAGCAACTAGGATCATTAATTTCACTTTGCACAGCATCTTCTGCTTGCAGAGCTTAAAATGGCTTGCAAATGCTTTTAGAGATGGTGAAAAGGAAGTTCAAAGCAGCAAAATAAGTTGTCCAACCTCACACAACCACTTACAACAGCACTGTGGCCAGAAATTAATCTGCTGGCCAGAGCCCTTAGAAGGAAGTATCCTCATCTGACTGCATCCACTGCAATTTAAATTAACAGATTACCATGCAGACCATGCCAAAGGGAAAAGCAGAGGTTTTCAAGTAACCCTGTGTAAAAAACAAAACAAAACAAAACCCAAATCAGTCAGCACAGCACGGAAACGACGACTGGCAAAAGCTAACCAAAGAGGATACAGGGCTGGGAGGATGTTCTGATCAGGAACGGAGAATAAAATGCAGATCCATAAATGCCAGTCTCTGCCCTGCATTGCCTGCTGCAGCCCCAGGAAGCAATCCTCCTCTCTGGAAGAGGAGAAAGTAGATGAGCCCAGGAAGAAGACTTTTTACTCTACTATTTAAAGCTGTTAAAAGTGAAATCATTGAAGCCTGAAAACTTTGCAACTTAGCAGGTATTTAAATATAGCCCTGCATATAACCGACGTTCAGATGTTACTGCGAATAAACCAGAACATTGGTGATTTCTCAATCTGGCCATTTGCAAGAACAGAGACTATAACCACGGCAATTAGCAAAGTACTCACCGACACCGAAACGTCCTCTATTTTTCTTTTAGCACTGGAGTCAAATAGGACATTCCGTCCTCTTCTTTCGCAGTCCTGATACACAATCAGTCGGATCTGGCTCGGGTCAAACTCCGGCAAAGGCCAGCTTTAATTAAAAGAATAAGAGCAGAAGGATTAATGAGCACAACTCTTTATTACACTGTTCTTTCTAAATTATCTGTATATACTGCTTTGTTAAAACAAAGTTGAGAAAATGCAATGCTAGTTCATCAAACCCTTTGATCCCATAACCAGAGTAATGCCTTTTGTTGTTTTCTTTCCCCTACCCTCACTAAATTACACTGGGATGAGCAGCACCAACCCACTACAACCATACAAGATGATGGGCTGGCTCTTGTGCTCTGTCTTGTGATAGTTGATGTTTTCTTCAAGTTCCAGCTTTTTGGAATCAAAGTCACAGAAGGACTCGGCTTTTGTTTTTAAAGACAAAAAAAGCCCGTCATCAGAGCAAGTGCTGGCTTGAAAGTCTTCACAATTCAAAAGAAGGGGGAAAAAAAAAAAAAGGTATATATTCACACTGGCCTCTCCCTTGAGTAGTGAACGTTGCCTTTGCAGTTGTGGGTTTTCAGCCTCATGGGTGAGCAAAGTGCTGAACTCCACAGCTGAAAAAAACCAAAATCTGTTTCCTACCCTTTTGCAGGTCTCCCAAATGCTGTAGTAGCACACACGTCTACAGCTATACGGGTCTACAACTCCCTGCAGTGTCACCAACTCCAACATTCATGCTAAGAAACAGGCTTTGACGTGGGGAACAGAGAGCCACGTGTAGCTTGGTCCTGACCGTGTACTCGGGTCCTCGCTACGTTCAGACTTAGAAATAATCTCCACTTAAGCCCCTGTGATTCAAGGCCATGCTGCCGCGTGGGTCAGCAAAACACAAACGCACCAGTCCTCTTCCAACACACAAATCCCAAACTGGTTTTGCAGTCAAGAACAAGGGAAAGTGCTTTCCTCAGCCTCTGCCTTCCCTAGTGCCACAGATTCAGAGGAGTAAAGCCAAGGGACAGCTTAGCAGGGTTTGGGCCTGAATACCATTGCACAATCTTGTCTTTAAGGCTGCTTTGTAGATATTGTCTTAAATTTGCCTTTTAAAAAGCCAGCCATCGCTTTAAAGCTCAGAGAGCATTGCTGCCCAAGGGCTTGGGAATCTATCTGCACCAAAACTTTCTCTGCTCTTGGAAGATAGGAAACAAGACGCCTGCTCTATCCATGAAACCAACAGGAATCATCTTTCAGCGAGTTACGAGCCATTTCCTAGATCAAGTGAAATTCTATCTTCCTTATCCTTGGCTTTAAGGCAAGCAGCCGTTAGCACAGAACTCCAACAAGGGAGAAACTTCAACTTTTCAGCCCTTAATGAAGGATACAGGCTCCCAGATTACAAGAAGGAGCTGTACATTTATTTCAGCAAAAAGTCACCCATAAGCTCAGGTTGGACGGGGCTCTGAGCAACCTGCTCTAGTGAGAGGTGCCCCTGCCCATGGCAGGGGGGGTGGAACGAGATGAGCTTTAAGGTCACTTCCAACCCAATCCACTCTTTGACTGTATGATAATACAGATTAAAGTAAACCTGGCTTGCTAGACTCAAAGACTATGGTAAATTTTCCCTTCTCCTGTCCATCTAATTCACCAATCAAACATTTCATTCTCTGCACCCACGTTAGGTGATCAGTGTGCTAGTGACGAGTCGTAACCCCAAAACTCCTGTACCAGATCACGACAGAGAATCAATTTGATCACCAAAGCCATGGTTGCCCATCAGCCAGAAGTTTCTAAGACTGTCCAACATAGACTTATAGACTTCACAACTGGTGCGGTCCCAGCAAGGTGAAACTCAGCACCAAGACATACAGTTACTCGGTCTCTTGAGAGAGGAAATCCATTTCCTGATCTGCTCAGCCCCACCATTTAGCAACAGGAGAGAAAACCAGAAGCTGCAGAGATAGTGTGCAACAAGTGTCAAAAGCAATGTCTTACGAGAAAAAAGCTTGAGCAACTTGAAACTGAAATATCTTGGTGTCTAGATTTGGGGGCAAAGAGCCTCACACCCTCTGCACTGAAGCACCTAAAGCCAAGCGCTGCCCACAGAAGGACAAGGTCACACGAAGAGCAGAAACCGAGCGCACGGTGACAAACTCTGAGCAGGAGTTACATTTACTGGGGACTCTTCTAATGAGCCCCAGATTGCATTTCAGAAGATGTAAGAAAATCCATACTGTTTGATGCATATTTGGAGTGTGTCATCATCAGCTGAGACACTTAAATGCACTAGAGCTGGGGACCGTTACTTGTAGGAGTAGCTTTGGCTAGAGGTGGAGGCAAATGAGACTGCTGGATGAACTGGCTTCCTGGAGGAACCATCTCCTTCTGTTTCAGTGAAATCAATGGAAGCCTGGAAACTTGTTTTATTTCCAGACAGGCCACTGTGATTTCTCTAAAGAAACAGTGTGTGACAGTAACAACCAACTGCTTGCCAAAAGGTGTTGTCGCTTGCTCCGCCCTTGCGACGCATCCGAATTTCCTTCACGCTCAGACAAAAGCGTGTCTTCCATTACCTAGTCCTTTTGATATTTGACTTTCAAATTACTGGCAAAGAAGGGCAGAGGCTGTTCCAGATCTTAGAAAAGTCTACTTATAAAAAGCTCCAAGAGCAGATTACACACTAAGAGGAGAGAAAGCTAAATATAAAACTTGCTGTATTCGGAAACATATCTGATCAAGGTAACAAGAGCTTGTTTACTTCTCAGCTTCTTCACATGACATTTTAACTTTCTCTAGGCAAGCGTTTAGTGGGTATTATCCATAGTAATTTGTGATAATTCTAAATAAGTGTTATGTCTGTTACATAATAGAGTCCTTAAGCACATTTCAGCCTTGCAAAACCATTCCCTGGCAATAGCGGGCCACTTCCCAAACCAGAAGGAACTTTGAGAGAGCTGGGGGAAAGTTCATTTGGACAGACAGTAAACAGAGGCAGACTGGCACCTCTGGCACCCCCCCACCACCTCCAGCCAGGCACATTTTTCTGGGGGAAGCGGGACTTAGGAGCTTAAAAAAACACCATTAAGCTTGATATCTGGATAGATTATCCCCAGAAACGTAGAAATTCCTACGGGCAATACACAGGGCACGTTCTCAAAACAAACCTAACAGGGCAACACTCCAGCGCTGCTCTTCAGCCGGATAAAAACTGACCTAGATCTTCTGAATATAATTAGTTTTATTCATAAATGGAAGCTAACTCTGACATTTAACTGATGCTTTCTTGAGATTCTTATAGGAAAACCAGGAGACGTAGAATCAAAAGTTGTAGTAACGTTCATGAAAGGTGAGTCTCCATCTCCCAAGCTGGTCTGGAAATGATGGTTTGCTTAATGAGGATATTTTCCTGCATGACCTATCCACCACTCTTTCACCTTTCCCTGAAATTGATTATATTTAAAATAAAAAACCAAAACCAAACCCAGAACAAACCAACCAATGTAGAAACCACCACCAAGTAAACAATCTTTCCACCAGTTTAAGTGTTTGTGACTTTGCCACAAGTATGTGCTGTGACTTCACATGTCAAGCATGAGAAGAAATAGTGATAAAGAAATTATTTCTGAGCAGGACACCAGTCCTGTGGAGATCTCCACCACACAAGGAGTGATTCTTCTAGAATCGGATGTCCAGAAATACTATATGAATAGAACGGAGCAGAAATCATCAATGTATAAATGCTGTGGGGGATATTTCACACCTGCCCTGAGAGTTGCATGGCCATCCAGAACTCCAAATGCTCTCCAAGGATGGATTTCTCTCCTGACTCTAATTCCTGGAGCTTATTACTGCCATAGACTTTTCTCAACAACAAGCAACTTGAATTGCTTTAAATTGGTCTTCTTACACTCTGGTATTATTGGTGGTCTTCTTATACTCTGTGCAAGTTTTCATAGATGAAATTGGAGAAATCCTTCATTACCACCCTGCCAGTGAAAACAGCAGCTTTTCCCTTGTAACTCAAAGCAATTAAGTTCCTTCCTCCTCGTTTCCACTGCAACACGAGCACCACTTCTTCACTACGTTAAAGGTTTAGCTTAATACTGCTTCTCTTCCTGCCAGAGACTTTACTTTTAAAACTATTTCATATTAACACTGCTGAGATATCCGATTATTTCTTAACAATTAACACAGATACCGTAGAAATCTTAAAGGAAAGCAACTGAAGCAACCCAACCAGGATATTAAGCAGGTAGGAACTGTAGAAGAGTTTGCTAAAAAGTAAAGTTGCTCAAAACCAGAACGTGACTAAGCCTTGAAAAGGCAAGTTGAAACTATCAGTCAAAACTATTGTTTTCCTACATCATGTTACCCGTAGTTATAAAAACTGCCTGGCGATGAATCACTTTGAACTATTTTTAAATGCATCTACGCAAATGATATTTATAGTTTCTGTGAGCTTATCTGTTCTGCGTGGTTTTCATGTTAGCACCTTTTTAAAGGCTGACAGAACAGCCGGGGCAGAGCAGGTCCACCTTGCCCCATGCCCTCCTTCCTTCGTGCAGAAGGAAACTTCTTCCTTTGCTCCTGCCAGCTGAGCATCAAAACAGAGGCACAGGGATCCCCAGGGCTTATCTCCAACCCCTTCAGATGATCTCCAACCCCTTCAGGTATTGTTAGGGTGGTGCTTAGACCCAGACAACTTCTATGCAAGCGCTGGACAGAGACTGTCCCTGGCTTGAAGAGCTCACATTGTAAATACGAGACCATTCTGCTGGGTGCACTGGGATATTGGTGGTTCAGATGATCCTGCTCCATGGGAATGTACACTCACATCAAAGCACACTCACCTATACTGCCCAGTAGGACTGAGAAGCCTGCAGTTGCTTTGGTATACGGGAAGGATGATCAGAAGGTGGTGAATGGTCCTTGTCTAGTCCGACCATCGTGTCATGGGGCTCTGAGCAACCTGCCCTAGGTAGAGATGTCCCTGCTTGTGGAGGGAGGTTGACCAGATGACCTCTAGAGGTCCCTTCCAGCCTAAAGCATTCTATCTATGATCATACACACCCCAGCCCTGACTGGGATGCCCTTTCCAACAAGGGATTCCCTTCTCCTGCCCAAATTCCTCCATGCATTTCTATTATCTGTTACTGGATTTTATCTTTTCTTTTGGCTTTGAGAGGATACAACAGAAGTTGAGTATACAGGACACGTGGGGAGGGTATTGTCTGTATTTCAGTATCTTCTTACCGTAATTCAATAATTCACTTGACCATCATTGTACAAAGATAGCTGGGTAGACCTTTCTGAAAGGGCACAACTAATTCAGAAGCAATGAAAACAGCAATGTTTTCAAACAGGGATGTTAACGATGCTCCCAGCTCTGGAAGACCATCCATTAGCTTTCTCCAAAGTCATTATTAATTTTTTTCTTTTTAATAATGACACCTGAAAAGGAAAAGACCTTCATTCAGGTTTCACATGATAAGGATGACCCAGACTGCATTGCCAATTTGCAAAGCTGGCGTTTTCAGTGAGAGATTCCATTTAAATGCTGGTGACATAACACACCCAGAAGGCTGCAAGGAGGAAGAAGATCCCCGAACTAGAGGAACCACTATACTTAGAAAATATTTTGCAAGATAATTGTCTTTACAAGAGTTGAGGTCACTTCAGGGTTGTGTGACTGTTGTGGTGAAGGGCTGCTGATTCTGCAGAGAAAAACGGCGTTTGTGACTTGACCAAGGCCACGGGGGGAGCCCGTGATGATGGATTGCGAAGGACTTTACCCAGCTCTCTGGGTCCTCTACCACAGTGACCTCAGCTGGGGTTTCACAAAAGTCAGAGGACCTGTACTCAGAGTAGCTTGGAAGGACAGAGATAGTGGATGAGCTCAGGGACAACCGCCCATGACGGCGACTGCTTACAAAGGTTACATTTTGGTGGTTTATCACAAGGAAATAACTTTTTTTTTTTTTTTAACAAACAAACAAAGTCACACACACACAAAAAAATAAAACCAAACCAAAAAAAAACCACCAAACCCCAAGCCAGACTCTTTTCATCTCTTGGAGGAGGGTGACACAGCCGCAGGCACTGCAGC
>JANHGN010015977.1:0-16792 GCA_024605025.1 Megaceryle maxima
TTTTTTTTTTTTAATGCACATTACATTTCTGTCATGCTTTGCAGCAGAACACGATATTCCCAAAGAACCCAAAGAGGAAAAAAAATACTCTGACAGCAACCATTAGTTAAGAGTGCAATGAATAAACCCCTTGCACAAGAGTATCAGGACTAATTAAGATTCTGTTTAGCAGCCCTGGATGGAATGTTAATGTAGCTTTGACTAACTGGGAATAAGCAGGGGGAAAAACTGCATTTTAAGAGGAATGCTGGGGTGATAACATCTCTCACTTCTTCTGTCCAAGGTCTGCCCAAGCCTGTTACAAAGTCATTATCTCAAATTACTCCTGTACTTCATTTTTAGAGGGTTTGGGCAAGATCCCCTGGCGTTGAAGCGTTGCCTAGAGCCTCACAAAGCCAATACTCTCTAAGGGGATAAAGGCTGAATCAACCTACTATCTCTACCTTCGAGAGTTTGCTGGTACCAGTTCCTTGGACAAATACAGCCAGGATTCTGGAGGCAGATTAGGATCTATTGCTGGCGTCTCCTCACAAATCCCTAAAGGGTTTTTGACCCTTTGAAGTTTCGTCTATTTTGCTTACACAGAAGTTTACATGATTAAGTCAGGATTTTACAAGGCTCAACAAGGCAAATTTAGTCACCTCGAAACATTCAACACCAAAAGAAAAGTAAAATATCCAGTTGTCCTGCTACTCGTTTAGCTCCAGAAATACTAGCATACTGTGATATTTACAGTGATTAGTTTAATAATGGAGAAAAATATCTGCAAGACTGCTTCAGCAAGGGAGGGTAAAAAAATCCTTCCCCCCCGTATTATTATTATTATTATTAATAATAATCATTTGACATCGTAAATTTTCCCCCGCCCCACATTTCCAATGATCTTAAATGAGGCTGTGTTTCTCGGAGAGTAGATAAAATTTCCCAAAGTCCTTTCCTGTCTTTCTAACATTTCCAGCCTGCCTTCACTCGTCCTTACTCAGGCAGTTATTTTTTCACCGTTAAGCAACAAGCCCACCTAATCCTTCTCTCTGAATTCAACTTTTGCAAGTTGTTAAAAGCAGCCTGGCATAATACAAATCTTTGCTTGGAAGGAGGGAGCTGAGAATTTACAGCATAAACAGGAGAGGAGGAGCCGCGCTCTTTCCTGGGGAACAGATATTTGAAGACGCCCTCCACAATCAAAGCGGGAGGGCTGTAGCTAGAGACTGCAGTTGCATCTGGCCCACCATACTTGTGTTGTCCTTTCTGGAATACAGTTAATCTATTTTTCCCTGTTTCCTTCATTCTTTTCTGCTTTCTCTCTTTCTCTTTCCCTTGCTCCTAGTAGAGGGAAGATTGCTCTGCCCAATGGATTACTGCTGCAGAGTTTTCTGAAAAGGAAGGAATGTTCTGTTGAGGCTCTGAATAAACAAACAAACAAACAAACAAAATCCCACAAAAAACAACCAAAAAATCCAGTAATAATTGTAATAATGATAATGATAATAATAATAATTAAAAAAATAAACAGACCTGTCAGGCTGGAAAGTTTCTGTATCTGGATCAGTGAGTTGCAGAGACAAGAAGAGTAATCAAGCTAGCTGCAGATTTCTCTTCCTCGATTTATAATTGATGAATGGATTTTCTCGTGCAGCTGCAGCATGGTTAAAAACTATTGAAGAGGTAGGTGTCCTGGGAGGTGTTATTTTGTAAGGGAGACAGTTAGGAGTAACTGGGTGCGTTTATCAGCAGGAGATCTGAGCAAGCAACATGATTACATTAGCTGTTAGTGGCTAGGATTCAAATTTCCATAGGCCTCCAGCACCTGCAGTCTCGTAGGTGACTCACGTGGAGATGGGTTCCTGCCAGCTGCCAGACGCATCAGGGCATTGATCTGGCACAGAGCTCCCCGTTGATTTCGGTAAGGAGCACTGTGTCCATCTCAGTGGCATGCTGTGCGCCGCTGCTGTTCTGGCAGAAATCGGTTTAGTCTGGTTTTGCAAGAGAAGGGGGAGCAATACCTTGCAGCGCTTATTTCTTGCACACATTTAGAGGAAGTGGAAGGGTTTTTCACAGCCTTTGAGATGGTCGTATTTCCTGTTCTCGCTATGACTTTTCCCTCTGTCTGTAGGGATATACCTGGTAGTTAAAGCATTTGCACCGTGTCTTAAAGAGAGAGAAACTTTATAATGGCTGTTACTGTGCCTCTGGATTGTGGGTATTTGGCACAAATCTGGATGAACTTTAGAACTTGTCCTTGAGTGTGGGTCTTTCCATATGTTCTGGATTCACATTGTAAACCACCTGGGCTTCAGTATGGCGCCTTGTGTTTGCATGGCTCATCGGGGAAACAAAAGGATTTAGAAAGGACAGGTCTCCAGTCATCAGGTCCTCCCTGCACCCTTTGTACAGGGCTTTGGGTTACATTCAAGAATGGGACAAGATGGAAATGGAATAGAAAAGTCTTAATTGGGTTCTTATTCTTGAGATCATTAGGCTTCAGGATTGTGCTCTTTTCTGACCTTAAACTCACCCAAGAAGTTGTCTTTCCTTATGTCTAGAAAGGCTTCAGCCTTCTCAGAGGTAAGGAGATTATGCATAACCACGTTTGGGATACCCCAACATGCCCCCACCCCATGTCCTTGAAAGGCTCAGGCTGGTATATCCTTCCTAAGCAGGCCTAAAGCCTAAGCCACTTGCAGGAGGTGGTCACCCTTGCCTTTTCCAATTCACTTGAGATGGAGTTGTTCCTGCTGCTGACAGCACAGCACAAACACAACAGAAAACCTTTGGAGCAGGGACAGAAATCTACTCCCAGTAGAGTGACAACCTCTAAGCAGTACAGACAGGTCCCTGAGCTGCCTCTTGCTCTCCAGTCCTGTGTCCCTTGTCTCCTTTTTCTGCACAGCCCCATCAGAGAAGGGCAAGTGAGACATGCCCCAATTCTCCCTTCTCTTTTTTGCAAGAGGGTGCACAGAGCCTTTCACGTAGAGACAGGGTCCAGCACATGGACATTATCTTCCCTGAGCTTTGAGTTGTGTGAGCCTGTGAGGGGAGCAGGTTTAAGCCACATCTTACCACTTTTTGTATTTCCTACTGAATAGCTGCACCCAGGTGAAGTGGCTTTGTGCCCAGGGAAAGGGCTGCACCAGATGCAGCTCTGCTGCAGGCAGGGAGCTGTGGAGTGAACTGCTGAGAGTCAGTCCCACTGAGCGGTCAGTGAGAGGGAGTGCAAGGGGGAAGATACAGGGTTTCATTCCTCTCTTTCTCTTCTTTCTTGCTCTTTCACTGGGTAGGAAGAATCTTATTCTCAGCACATGTTTCTTCTGGGAAAAAAAAAAAAACAAAACCAAACTCAGAATCTCCAGTGCCGTGCCTGATCTGTTCTATCTGTTTGTACGAATCAAGAGAGATTTTTTTTTTTCTTCTCTCCAGTGAGTTTTCATTTGTCTTCTGAATTTTGAACTTCTTTTACCCTGTAAGTCTGGAAGAGAGAGATAAATTTATAAACTAATGAAATGTGGAATATTTAGCTTGTTACTCAGTTCCAGGATGTGGGCTTTTGAAGTAAAAAAGTCCTAACCAATCAAGTATGAGATTTGCCATAAAACACTGAACTCTTACTTGACTTTAAAATATTATTATTGTCAGCAAAGTGACTCATAATTACATCTATATTTATCCATGTTTGGTCAGTGTTAATGTCTGTAAACTAGATCGTCTCAATTCATTGGCCCACTACATTTTTTTAAATTCTCGTTAGAGCTGCAAAATGTAGCTATGGAAGAATAAAAAATACCTCCTTTGGATTTTTTTCATAGCAAATAATTTGAATTGCAGAATATTATCGGTGAACATGTAAGAACACATCATTTAGCTTTCTTATGCTGAATTTGGAAAGTTGTCCATTACAAATAAATTGTTTGTATATTTTAACAACAGTTACAGAAAAAACATATATAGTGTAGCCCTCCAAACCGCCTTTGTGCAAAGCCCCTTCTGAATTACAAACACAAGTAATTCTACTTCAGCTGACATGAGTAGGAGCTAAATAATCAAAAAGTAACATTCAAATGATCTTTTCTATATCTATAATAGCAAGAATGAAATTATAGTCCTTCAATTGGCATAGCAGGAAAAAATGTTTACACAAACTAATAAATAGAAAATCTACTGAGTTAAAAGCACAACTTTTCAGATGTTTTAGAGGACTAGAAACAATAAAAATGTCTGTGGAAATATGGTCCATAATATCCTTGAAAAATCCATGCAGCTGAGTCCAATTTCTCTTATTGAATCCAGTCCTAAGAAAAAGTGGTAAAGTTGAACTATTCAGCCTTAAGTTATTTTAATGTAGTGTGCATATAAGTTTATTTTTATTAATGGAGTAGGTTTGTGATTCTGAAGATAGTAAGTCACAGTGTAAATCCATAATAAACTTGTTTTCAAGCTAATGAAAGGATTGGACAGCAGATAAATCTGTACATTTTGTCTCTGTATTTTTCTTGGTCTTTTATTCTAATCCATTCTATAATGCCTGAGAATATTAAGTATGAATGAGTCTGTGTGAGTCAGTGGGAAATATGGCTTCACTCTTCTTCCATTTACTTCCATTATCACATTGTCATTATAATATTATAGTGTAAAAGTATATAATTAATATGCAGTAAAAAATAATCTGTGAAAAATGACCTCTTTTAAAATACATCAAATCACTCATCAATACTGAGAAAAACATTTCTAACATTTTTGTATTTTGAATTAGGTATTTTTGCATTTAAAGAGAATAAAAGAATATGCCAGTTCTAAAACCTATTTAATTAAACGGAAGAATTGTTATTTGGGAAATACTATCCTTTTAGTGGAAAATTGCTACCATGGATATCAGAATGAAGTCCAGTGGGGGAAAAAAAAAGTGATCATATAAATAATTATTTTATTGTAAAACGTAAGCATAAGTGAACAAAATTAAGATCCCATAGCCATTATTTATGTGATATCCACACTTCCAACTGCTTGAATTTAAAGGCTAAATAAGTTAAATGAATTAAAAAAACCCCAACCTTTTTTCTTCTTTTATTGTGGTACATAGCATCCCCTAAATTGGGTCACATAGTAGAGGACCAAACTCCAGGTGCCACTGGAGTCCAACACTGTGATGATCATGCCTCCAAGGCACAGTGGGCATATGACAAGGAAGGCTATTGTCTTGAGCTGAAGCTGGGGGGGGGTTGGGCATTTTCTTGCAGAAATCTGCAGAGAGGCACTACTCCATCTCCAGCTCTGTGCCATAGCTTCTCTTCCAGTCTGTGATTCCAGATGCAGCTGGTTAGTAGATCACAGATCAGGTCAGGCAATTGCATTTGATGTGTGGGGGTCATATGTAAGACCCATATGTAAGAGAGAAGGAGGTGGGGGGGGATAGAGAGAAAATAGCACTGCCTTGCAAATGTGCAAGGCACAAGCACAGTAAAAGGAAGATGTGTTGGGAATCAAATGTTATGAAATGTGTGATCTAGTATTTCCTTATCTTTTTTTTCCACATTTTTTTTTTAAGATAAAAGTAAGTTTGCTGTAACTACCTCTTACCATCCATCATCATCAGTAAGAATGCATCAATTTTTGTATACACCTCATCAACTCTATTGAATGACCAATACATTAGATAGAGTCGGGCAGAGAAGCTGGAACTATGCTGACTGCTGGAAGCCCAGTCTAACCACCTTGTTTTCCCCTCAGTTGCCAAAGACATCAGGTATTTCTGGAACATCTGCTGTTGGTAGAGAAAGACTCCTTGTTTCTTGTCAGACAGACTTAGCTATCACAGCAATTAGTTGATGCAGTGAGTGAAGAATAGCAACCCTTATGACCTAGATTGAAGCCGGGAAAGTAAATACCTAATATTTAGAACATCCTCAAGAGAAATGTGGTGTGCTTATACAGAGGACAGAGGAGGAGAAAAACCACATTTCTACCAAAATCAGAGCTTTATAGCATTCAGCCAGGATTTGTCTACATCCTGAGACACAGCTATCAACTTGTAATATAATGCGGGCAACATCCAGGTTAAAGGAAAACTACATATTTGTAAAATATGTTTTACCTTGAAAGTATAACATCACATTACTGTAGCTCTACATAATTACATGTTAAACATATTAATCTACTCAAACATGCTAATAATCCATAAATCAATACATAAGGATCTATGAGTTGACTTTAAGGGCATACAGTTGCCTTTATCTAAGAATGTAAACACATTTAGAGGTATAATAGATAAACCATGATGAGGTTAGACTTTTCATCAATTCATTTAAGACTTGTGCATGCAACTGCTGTTATACTCTGTAAACTTCTGTGTGAATTCCTTGAAAGCAAACCATGATCTTAAGTTAAAAAAAATGGAGATATACTTTATCCAACTATTCAGAGTTTATTGCCATGTATAAAGAGAATGGGATAGAATTCATAGTAATTTGAAAAAAAAATCATTCTAAATAAATTGGTTTTTTTTTTTCCTAAGTTGTCAATAAATCAGACTGTGCAGTGGTAAATAACCACGCAGTGGGATTTCAACAAGTGCATTCAAGATATGACCTTGAAGAGGAACCTGGAGCACTGTAAGGTGTTCAAGACATTTTCATCTCAGAACTCTAAATGCATTTACTTTTTTACATAAGTATATCTTGGGTGAAAATAGTAATTGATATTACTCAAAAGAGGCTGGTGAATTTACTAAGAGGATTTTGTCCCACTGAGTTTAATGGGAATTTAACATAAGAAACAGATCATGTGTTGGATGTGATTACATACAAAGACAGATAAACAGAAAAACTTTGAAATGCATGAGAAACAACAATTTGGGGAGATGGTTAAAAATAGATAACACTCAAAAATGAACACTTATATGTATATATATGCTACAGATGGAGCTGGAAATGAGATCCCTATTTAAAGATGGATAGCATTTTCTCATGTAAGATTCCGGTGTGTTTCTTATTGTTAGATGTAATCGTTCAGACAAGAATTTTTATGACTGATGTCTGCCTCACACTGAGTGTCTTGCTTTTATATAAAAAGAAAGCTGCAGCAAACCAGTTTAACTGTTTCCAGGAATGATTAGAAGAAACAATTTGGTTTGATAATGCTAAAAATCTGTGTGACCTTACTGAATAAACTGCTTTACAGTAAATGTTGTAAATTTAGGAAGGAGGGTGTCTTGAGGCCGAAAGAGGTGGATTTTTTTTTTTTCCCCTAGAAAAATACACACCCATTTGTCAGACTTATCACTGGGTATACTTGGTATAATAGCTTATAGTTTAATTCTATGTAGATTTTGTCTGTAGTGTGAATGTTTGAGGCTGGCACTCTCAGAGCAGAGCTAACATGTCATTCCTCTTCTGTGCCTCAATAACTCCAGAAGTGAAGGCAAGAAGACTGCCTTTTTGTGCTCTCATTCCTCTTTCATTGCCATCTGCATCACTTAAGGGCAGTCTGAAGAAGGACAGATTAATCAGCCTTGAATAAAAGTCTCAGTGGGGAGTAGAGCTGGGACAGGGGCAGGTATCTGCAGGACTTAGGATCTGAAGGAGATGGCAACAGCCTCTAGA
Source organism: Megaceryle maxima (assembly GCA_024605025.1). NCBI lineage: Eukaryota > Metazoa > Chordata > Aves > Coraciiformes > Cerylidae > Megaceryle > Megaceryle maxima. Next base: position 7,593 of record JANHGN010015977.1, read on the forward strand.
AGAGGTCACGAACAAGGTTGGGTGGTAGAAACAAAAGAAAACAGGAAAAGAAGTGAAATAAACTTGTGCAGAGGGAAGGATAGAGGTGGAATAAGACAGGCTAGAAAAGACCGTAAAAGGTCTATAGCCACTAAAATAAATAATCTTCCAGAACCTGTGGTAGGACTCAGCTTTTCTGTTTTTCAGCAGTCCTCTGTTACTTATTAAATAGCTGGTATGTCACTCGCAGCATAAATCTCTTATTCCCCATAGTAGTGGGTCCACAATCACTGTTGATTTTTTCCTTGTCTCAGGTGATAAACTTCCGCTGGAATTCAGATTCTAATACTGCTCACAATTGTGAGAATTGGAAAGATTTCATATGATTAACATTTTTGTTAGTCTGAGAAACAAAGAAGCAATTATCTTTTTTTCTTCCCTGCATCAACCCACTTGATCTTCTGCTGGATAGACAGATCTCTGAGAATGAGGAACTGTTTGAAAAACTAGCCTTTACTTGTGGATTTCCTGACTTTTCAATATTTGGCCTTGTAGCCCCAATGTTTTGTTTAAACTTGATTCTCGAATTCAGGAAGCAATAGAAGAAAATGACACAACTGGTCTTTTTGTCACTCATCATCCATACTATGATTGTTATATATATAACATATATGTTATATATATAAACATATGTGTGTGAATGTACACATTTATGTGCTTTATAGATATGTATATATCTCATTCTGTGTTCTCTCTTTTCATATGTAATTTCTGGGCTGAAGATGGAATAAAGAGTAGTAGGAGTTACATAATCCTATAAACAGTTACTCTGGTGAAATAATTTACCTTATTTGAGTGAAGACTGCCAAATCCAGCATGAGAATTTGTGACATTGATGTTATTCATATGTGAGAGTTTCTAGGATTGCAGCTATAGGCTGTAGCTATTTAGAAATTTTCTGTTTCTTCCAGCAGTGTTAGTGCTGCAATATGCTGTAACTAACTGATTGCAGCAAGGCTCCATGCTGAATTTATATATACAGAGCTCCCATATCTGTCCAAAAATGTATGCAGATAGCTAGTGTCAATGCAGGCACGGAGCCATTTGTAAGTTTAAAGTTACTGGTTTACATTAACATTTGCAGGATTTGGGCCTTGGTTATTTTGTTGTCTTCCTAAATGGGAAAGGGATACGGACAAGTCTGGGCTAAACTGCCAGATGTGTTAGTCCTGCCAAAGCATTTGTAGTGTATCTAATGTTTTCCTTGAGCCAGTTGGTCAGTCAGTCAATGATTCTTCCCCCAAAATTACTCCTGGGAAGGAAAACAAACTTAAAAATTCAGGAGCAGAAAGGGTTTGTAAGGGAGAAGAATATACTTTTTTCTTGCTTCCTTTCATCTACTCCAGAGAAATGAGTCATGACATAATGCATAGAAAGTAACAAACATCTAACCCTTGATGCCATCCAAGAAGTAATGAAATGGAGTAATAGGAAACCATCTGAAGGAAAATTTGAATGATCTCTCAGTTCCCAGATAGGCAGATTAATAATCACACAAGCAAGCTTTCGAATGTCTGGTTTCCCTGTATGTATACATATATCCCTATTTCTCCAGGTATTTTACACACATGTGTGTGCATGTGGGCACACACACACACTTTTCTCTTGTATAATAGAGATTGTTACTTATGCAAAAAAGTTTTACCTCAGATGCCTTATTTCAGAATGTTTCATAATCTTTGATTAGTATTTATGATACCAGAAGAGTTATATCAAAACATTTTTGCAATTGTCAATCAACAGTGCTAAAAAACAAGTGTATTATGTTGCATAAAACCTGTCAGCCTAGGATAATTTCGGTATCAGATTAGGAGAGTTTTATTAACTAAAAATAATGTCATTTTCATGAAGGCAATTAAAACTTGCTCGGACAGGCCTGAGCCTGGTATTTTCTGTGTCTTTACAGTTAAAAATTTCTCACTTTAATATGCTATTGGTCTTGCCAGTAGCCATGTGTTGTGCTTCTTTGACACCGTATAATAAGGTTTCATATGTTTTTAAAAATTGTGAAACGTTGTCTGGATATGGGAAACACTGAGAAAATAAGCAAGACAAATTTAGGTATAGTTCCCCTGCCCTATCAACTGACTCACTGTGCTGAACAGGATGGTGACTTCAACTGCTTCTACCTTCTACGACTTTGTTTCAGACAGGGACTGAAGCACTGTGGTACATTGAAGGAGCTCTATTCTGTTACGCCCTGCTATTTGCTACCACCTTACATCAGGGGATGTAGCATTCAAAGGTGAATCTGGCTACTGATGGCTGGAGGTGTCTTTCTTTTCACTGAAGTTGTAGGGAAAGAGCAGTCTTAGGCTGAGCAAATACTACACTTGTGAAAGAACTGTGCTCAGGTTTGGCTTTAAGAAGGCACAATTTTGTTTGGGAGCATTAAAACTAATTAAAAGTCACAAGGAACCAAACTGCATAGGACTGCACACTAGAAATTTCTTCAGGAGGATTTCTTCAGGATGTTTGAGGACAGGGGCTGACAGAGGTCTAGGGGGAATCCAGTTTTGTCTTTCCAAGATTAAGGAGCTTATGCCTACATGGGGAATTGGAGGCCATCTCCAGACAGCCAGGCGTGCAGACGCTGCTCCATGCAGAGGGATGGGGCAGTTGTGGCTGCATCATCTGTTTGCAGCAGTGCTGTGCTCAGTTTCACTGTCACCCTCCCAAGCACATTCCTCCAGCAATTTTCTGACCCAGGCAGCTGTTTATTTTGCCTTTGATTATAAGCCAGCCTTAAAAAACAAACCAACAAACACGCCAACCACACCACCCCCCCCCCCAAAAAAAAAAAAGAAAAAAAAAATTAGAATGACAGAAATGTGTCATAAGCATCCACTATAATATTCTGCTTAAATATCTCTAGATTTTACAGGTTACTCTTTCTAGATATTATTAGTGTTTTACACAACAGGCTTTCAAAAATCAGAGTGAGTGTTGTAGACCTTTAGTTTATATTGTTATGATATCTTCTTATAGGAAAAAATGAATACTAACAGGAGCTGAGCAATCCATAGAAAGCCCCAAAAATAATACTGTTAGAAAGTATCTTAAATATCACCAAACCCTGGAGGCCTTGAGAAATACAAAAGGAAAAAAAAAAAAAAAAAAAAGGATCTATTAGATGCAGTATTTTGTGCTTTTCCTCTGGAATTTGTTCACACTAGTATTTTCGAGCTACTTTTTTAGTCTACCTTGTTACTGATAGAACTGGGTTCTTCACTAATTTAGACCCAGTGATAAACCCGTATCAAACCCTGGGGCATAACATGCAGTAGCTAAATGTAAGAAGACTTAGACTTCTGTTGATTAATTCAAGTCAAGCAGGTTGTGCTGGTTTGCAGACTTTACCAAAAGTTCACTGAAATTGTCAGAAAATCTCCCTTTCATTTATTTGAGGTGCAGATGAAATTGTAAGTGGAGATATTTTTTCATTTTTAAAAATATTTGATAAGAAGAATTTATGCTGTGACTTTTCAAACTCTTTCTTGGCTTTAGAAGGTGAACTGACTAATGCCTTGAGTATTTCAACTATTAAGGATGGACAATATACTCAATCAAATTAACCCATTTTACTTGTCAACATTAGGTAAATATATTTATGCATACCATTATTTTTTGAGATTGCTTGTTAAATAGTTTTATGAGTGCCTTTAAACAATAACCTGAACACAAATGTGGTTATTCAGTATATTGTGTGATAGAATTAAATTCTTATCAGAACCATGTGACTAGACATCATAGTGGCTTGACAGTGCTTTTGGTGTTTTAGTTGAACTAATTTTACTCTGGGATATTTTTTTTATTGCTCATTTGTTTGTTTGCCCTCCTATTCTTCCCCCCCCTCCTCGCCCCCCCTTATTTTTTCCCTGCAAAAGAATGGCAAGTGTAGTTTGATCATTTGGCCAAAAATCTTTATTTCATGGATTACATTATGTATTGATTATACCTATAGCTAAAGAGGGAGGGTGAATTCCCATAATGTTAAAACTTCTTGTTAAGCAAATCTGGGATATAGATCAGCTGCAAGTAAACAAACATGATGAAAGTGAATCTGGAAATTCTTACAGCTCCTCTAGCAAAACATAAACAGATGCAAAATGTCCATCATATTTTTTGTCCATTTTTCATGCCTGCTTTTATACCTAAACTTCAAACATCAGGATGAGTTTCTTATATACGGAGAATTCTACATTGTGCAGCTTCAAGATTTTGTCTTAAAGAACTTTATTTAACCTACGACCACTCTAGAATAACCTTTTCAGGTTTATATTCCATACAGTAGAATATTAATAAGGTCCTGACAGCAGAATAAGTTAATTTAGCTTATCTATTTAGCTTAGCCATTTGAGGTAAGACATCAAAAATAAATCAATTAATTTGTGCCTTGTTTTAATGTCTTTAAGGAGTCTCATAATAGTAATAATAATATAGAACCCCCTAAGAATTTTCTCTGTAAATTGAACTTTCGAATAAATTTACTCCCTAGCTAAATCACTCTTAGAGAGTTGCCTTTCTTTCAGGACAACCATCTTTCAGCAAATCCACCCAGGAATATTAGTCGTATTTCATTTAATCACCAAATCCTAACAACTAAGTATTCACTTCATTAAAGGCACTTAAAAATTCTGGCCAGCTGTTTCCTGCAACTTGGCTGAGGACAAAGTGGAGAAAGACAAGCAATTCAATCCTCAGCAGCTCTCAGTTGTGTTTAATGTAATTCTGCCACACAATTATACTTTTGTAATTTTATTCCTAAACTAGAATCTGAATCTAAGGTGGGTTCTGTGACTTATGGGCTTAAATTCTGATGTGTTTAAATTCATGTTGTATACATGAAAATTTCTAGAGATTTTAGGAATAATCTTAGAGTAATTCTTTGTTTTGTTAACCTTTTCTTTGTTTTCTTTGTTTCTCTCTCTTTTTTTTTTTAATTATTTAAAAAACATTTTAAATTACATTCATAAAATGAATTGCAGAGGGAGTTATAATTAACATACTAGTTGTATATACAAATGACGGATTGGTCACTTGCTTTGTTCCTAGAAAACTGTTTCCTGTTCTGGTTCAAATATAGAATTCTGGAAAATTAAGAACTCTTTATCCAAGATCAAGGTGGCTACAGTATAGTGTTTTTAAAGCTGGTAGTAATTTTTATGCACTGAATGTAAAAAGAAATACTGATTACAACTGAAGAGTGACTTAAAAAAAATATCTTTTTGATTGTATGAACTGGCAGGCCTGTTGCCTATGAAAGTAAGTGCTAAGCTATCAAATCATAAATCAATATTCCACAGCTAGAATCTAAGCAGACATAAATCAGTGAAGTTATATGGACTTTAAGTAAGTTGTCCTTATTTATACAGCTGGGTTTTACTATTGGGTGCTGCAAAAATGACAAGTTATCCAATTCAGTCATAATTCAGGAGAACTCTTTGAGAAAGATGTGCTTGTCCCTGGAAACAGAATTTAGTGTTCGGTACAGCCTGTGGAGATGATTAGGTATGCCAGGATGGGATCAAACACCCTCCACCAGCCCAGGAAATGCTGAGCAGAGCTGTGTAAAATCCTGCCCCTGCCTGGGGTGCAAGCAGCCCAGCCCAGGCATCTGTGCCCACTTCTGCACCACAAATTTGTATCCTCTCTATGCTATAAGGCTACTGATGATTTCTTTGGAAGAATGAGCAGGGCACAGTCTTTTCAATAAAGGGAATCACTTGCCCAACAGCTGTGGAGTCAGCAAATTTTTGGAAATTTTTTGTGTCCTCAGTGCAGCTCATGTCCCAGTACAGTGTCCTAAGACCTTAAGGCAAGGGAGTGGGAGCTGTATACACTATTCCCACTACACAGGTTAATTAATGGAATAAAATGTACTAATTTTTATTTTCCCTGGGGTTTTAAAATTGAGGCACAGCCTCTCATGATGCTGTTGGCAACTTGATTTTATTAGCGTTTCTTGTGCATACTCTGAGTCTTGCGATTTGAGTCAGGCTGCTCAGCCAGTAGGGACTCATTCAAGGGTTAAGACATAGCAAGCACTAGTAGACACAATCTCTGAGATGAGTCAGGCCTAGTTTGGGATTCCCACCAGGCTGGTAAGCAAGATGCCCAGCTCCTCATGCCAGCTCAAACTAGAGCAAATCTGAACACTGTAAGGTTCATGTTGCCCTCAGAGCTAGGCAGCAGCCAAGGTACACTTTAAATACTCATTTTGGGCTTACATTTGGCCTAAACTCCACTATAAGTGCTGTGTTCCTGATTGGCTTGCTCCTCTAAACACTTGTCCTCAGGAGGTATTCAGCATGTGCTTGTAAGTTTGGCATAAATCTTAGATGTTGTCTTTGAACAAGGATGCTTTACTGAACTTGGTAAATGTGACCACTTACAGCTCTAGGTAATGTTCTTAGAAAGTACTGGTTTTCTCCTGATGCACTTTGCAAACTATGTGGTTTCATCTGCTTTTTAGCTTTCTTTATGTAATACTTGGGGTTGCTTTGCTTTTGACTATACAATTTTTGAGAAAGGATTTCTATCCAAATATTATTCAATTTCTGTTTGTTTTTCTCTGTTATATGACGTAGACAAAAATCGTAGTGCAATGCTTTCATGGCAATTTGTAAGTAAGAATAACAAAGAGAGGAAATGTAGGTAAGTGGTAGTCTGACAGTACTGCATAGACATTTGTTTCTTTACCGTGGTTATTGAGTTTATACTTGTTTGCAGCAAAGATGAGCAGCATCACAGAGAAGTGAAATAGTATTTGCTCAATGTTTCTTTACTCCTTCAAATCCCATTGTAATGCTGTACTTTTTCCTTTTACTGCTGTTCATTTAATCAGTAACTTCATCTCAATGGGCTTTCATGCCCTGAAGAGATATATGAGCTTACAAAGATCAGATGGTGTAGGGATATAAAACCAAGAGGCTTGCTGACTGCATAGATGAGCCAGAAAACTGCAAAACTGTCACCTGCTAAAGATTAGCTATTCTCACAACTGATCACTGCCTTAGTTTCCCAACAGGAAAGATAAAAATGCAGAAGGTGTGTCTCTCCTTTTGGGATCTTTCAGCTTCTCTGAAGGGAACGTCTCACCTGACATGGGTGTTAATGATTGTGAGAAAAGCTCGTTTTGCTGCTAGATCCCTGAAGCAATTGAAGGAGGTTTAACAGCCTTCAGTCAGGTATTAATTTTTTCTGTACAATGTTAGGGGATGGTTAAACACCTCAGACTGTCCCTCAGCACAGCCAGTACACAGATACAAAACCTGACCTGGAGCACATAAGAGAGAAAAGAGTCTTACCTTGTGCAGGTAAGTGCTCTGCTAAGGGCTGTGTCAGGTCTGTAAGGGTCAACAACAAATGAGGATTTGTAATGCAGAGTAGAGGTTCATATTATCAGCCAAGTCCTTCATTTCAAAAACAGATGGAGAGAAATGCCACTCCTTAATTTCTAACATGCAGACTGAAAAAGTAAGTGGTACCTGTGCAACTCCCAGTACCTCTTTGCTCAGTTTACGACCTCTGATTAAGCTTTGTGTTCTGCCAAGAGGAGACAGCTTTTGGTAGGCACAGTGGGACTGTGGAAGTCTAGGAGGCTCCACTTAAAAAAGTTCAAATCCCTACAGATTTTTTTGTCCTATGTTTGATATCTTACTGGCAGACATCAAAGACTGAAATGATCATTCTGAGCTCCTTTTACAGTCAGTAGTGGGACAAACTATGTTCCTAGAGTCTTAGCTAAAGGCCTGAGGATTTAGGTGCATGTAGTTACCCACGTGCATGACGAAGCACTTAAGGTACATACATTGTTTTATACAGCTGGGTCCTAATCATGTCCTCAGAAGCTGCAAGTGCAGACAAATCTACATAACCCTCTCCAGGATACGTCTGTCCTGAAATGCAAGGGATCTCTGAGGTAGGTCAGCTTGCCTTCTCATTTGCTCTGTGACTCAAACTCTGTAAGACCCCCACCTAGAACAAAGCTAAAATATATAGATGTCATTAAAATCAGCAACTAGTTGGTATGCCCAGGCTGCTTAAAAGCTTCAGATGTTAGATTTAATGATGAGAGGCTACCAGAATAACAGCGAGGGATCAGACTTTTCGACATTAGCAAAATGAAAGGAAAAAAAAAAAAAGAATTGTTAAGATAAAATGCTTGCATTTCATGATTAATTTAGTAGAATAAGGAAAGTCTTGTTTTTCTGAGTTGACTTTGTTTTAATATTCCTTTGAATTTGTCTTCAATAACAAAGTGAAAGCAAAAATACTTGAAACAACCCAGCCCTGATATTTTTTATATGTGCACAACTGTTGAATCACTCAGTTTGTTCCTTCAAATAAATGAAGGTGGTCCTGTTCAGCTAATGGGTGAGTCATACTCAGTGGGTGCAAAGAAAGCTTCTAGAGATCTGTGCAGGATTGCTACATTTTACCATGCATGTCACCATGTCACTCATCTGCATGGAATGATCTATTGCTGCTGCTGACTTTTTATTTTTTTTTTTCCTCTCTTCTCCTTTCTCACATGCTTTTCCTGCCCAACGGCATCTGTTTGTGTTCAAAGAGGCCTATGCCTTCCCTAACCTTGATGCTCCATTGCTGTCTCTTTCTGGCAAAGAACTCAAAAGATTTGGCCGGAAGGTTGCACTCAATCAATCCTGCCTTTAGGGTGTCCTAGAAGCACTTTCTTGGATAACCATTGCTTCCTCTTTCCACGCTCCAGTTGTCTGCATAGGAGGCACTTGAACATATGTACATCATTGATCCAAGCCATATGTCCAGCCCATTACACCTGGGCCTTCCATGTGGATACACTGCAGGAATTAATCAGTGGTCAGCTTAGTGTAGTGTCTGACTCAGAGCAAGACACATAGGTGCTTCTGGTGGAACTTCTCCAGCTGGCAGATGTTCTTTCCATACTGTGTCAAAATTTTGTGTCTGTTCAGCACAACAGCCTTGTACAATTCTGATCTGTCTTGTAGTCTGATCTGACGCTATTTCCATATTTGCTTAGTAAACCTGGAAGAAAGCTTCCCTAAGTCTATGAATGCAGGAAGCTAGCTCTCTGTCACGGTTTAGGGTCAGGGCAGCCCCTTAGACCTAACAGACGCTCTCTGTTAACCTCCCTCCCTCCCCAAAGGGGAAGAGAA
>JANHGN010015981.1:0-38069 GCA_024605025.1 Megaceryle maxima
CCCTGAGATTGTATTGTGTGGAGACAGAAATGATGTGATCTTGCCTGTGCACCCACTAGAGAACAGGTTGTTCCCAAAAATCTGCCCGTGTGTCTCTTTGGGCTTGGTTTGCCCTTCTAGGAGCAAAAATTCTGCACAGATGTTTGAGGTCAGGACTTGGGAACTGAGCTGTTTGAAAGTAAGTGTGCATCCTGATATGTCCTAATACTCTTAACACGATCTTAGTTTTGCACTCGTATGTTTGGGGGTCTTCATTGCACTTAAAGATAATGCAGTTACGATTAAAGACATTTCAACAGTATATATCTAGTAACTGCACTGTTTCAGAAGATAAAAGAACAGTCAATACTGATCATTTGAACGTTCGCAATAACTGATACCTTCCAGCATGTTTGTAGCAATCTCTAGGACAAGTGATCTCAGGCATAGCTTGTCTTCTTTCTGGTCTTTGCAGTGCAATTTTAGTTTTCATCAGAATCCTCTCTTACAGAAGTTTTAGGCATGTAATTTATGTGGATCACTTAAAAAATATTTCAGTGCTTAAAAAATACTATTTTGGTAAGTTACTGCCTAAGTAAAGAAAAAGACTCTCTTCTGAATATTTCAGTATTAATTTCCCAGCAGCTTCCTAGTTTAGAAAACTGTTAAGATATTTATTCTTCTAATTCCTTCTGTGTAGATTAAGGGCAAATGGATTCCACTCACTGGAGGTAGAGTTGTGACTACAGTGAACTGGGCCAGAAAGCTTGAATTTCTAATGAAACCTGTTTTGGCAGCTTACAGTACTCTTCTCCTTGGCTATGCAGTTCTGCATGTGTAGGCAGTAGAATAGAAGGCTGATGAGCATGCTAAGTTTGTTTTATGTGAAATAATATAGTGAAAAATGTACAGCTCATTTACAGGTATGTAGCATGCCCTGCAGTGTAAAAGAGTTTTGATTGAAAGCTGCTTTTTTGTGTGTGTGTGTAGTTTGCTTTACCATTTAGAAAAGGGCTAGGAACTTACGTCATTCAACAGGCAGAACTTATGGGCTCTGATGCAAGTCCTGTTTGTTCACCCATTAGATGCTTCATGTCCTCAAGTTGGAGTGAAGGGAGATAGATGGCAAAATAAGCTTGAGAGCCGTAAAGAGTGGTGAGAGAGACAAAAATTATGGGAGGCTGAGCACAGACAGTAAAATAATTTTTAAACTGATGAGAAAATTCTTCTGGCTCAGAAGGTGGGGAAAATTTTGGATATATCCGCTCCATTGTATTCTCAGGAAGTGTCTCCAAAAATGCAAAATAAGGTGATTTTACATCGAGATTAGGGGATTTCTCAGTTTTCATCAGGAGACAGGCTACAGGAGCAGCCCGTCTCCTTTTATACATGCTGCAGATAAAATGTTTACTATATACCAGCGAGATGGTCTCTCTTACCAGATATAAAAACCCCAAAAGTCTATATTTGCATTTTACTATAAAGGACATGACACAAATGTTGTGCTCCTGACAGTTCTTGAAGTCATGAAACACTAGATGATGTAGGGTAAGACAGTACTTCATGGGGCAAAGACTGCGATACGTGAGTACTGTCTCAGTAGTGGTTAGGGACGGAATGTCCTGACAAAAATGGGACAGCTGGTTTTTCAAGCTCATTATTTAATGTCATTGGAGTGTCCGAAATTGAGAGATGGAAGATTTAGTCAAATTCTACAAATATCTCAATAGTAGTCACATGAATAGGTTGTCAATTTTTTATTGAAGAGTTTTAAAATACATTTAAATTATTGTCCTGAATAGTGTCAAGTTTCACTTGTTTTATTTTCCAGATACTTCTTTTTCTCCCTCTCTAACCTGGGAGTAATTTCTCATTCTAGATTTAGCTGTGTTAATTTTCTGATTTCTCTTTTGGGGATGAACTGCCTCAAACTACTGATTGCAGTATTAGTTGCACTCCTAAAGTGCAACTCCTGAAGTGTTTAATATAAATAATAAGGCTAATGTAGAACAGAGTGTGGCATAAGGTTATAGGAATCCTCAATAATTTTACAGGGTGGGTTTTTTTACCTTTTATTCTTAACTAAACAGTAAAACCATTCCCACTTTCTTTCCTCTCTCTAAATTGTTACAGAAAAAAATGTGATAACTACTGCTTGCTGAACGGCAAAGATCTCATGCTTTGGAGATGAAGATGATAAATCCAAGGAAATAATCCCGCTGCTGCCATTGTGACAACTGAAAGGTCCTTTGTGTCAAAATGAACAGACTTTGAGAAAAATCTGGAAGGCAGTTAAATCTGAAAAATGGGAGAAAGAGTAAGGAGCCCAGATTCTGAACACGACAGGAAATCAGATGGGGATAAAAATAGTGACTCCTATTATTCAGATGAAGATAATGTATCTCATTCATCTGGCCAGTCGCCAACGCTAAGCTATCCATCTACAAGCCAAGAAAAAAGACATCACAAAACACAAGCTTCAAACAGCCTTGTGCACTACCAAGGTACGTAGATAGCAGGAATTGCTGCTTTGTAACTGCACTAAAGAGTTAATTATCTTTGGAAACTGAAATAAAAGTGGGAAACTATCATTATGAGAATGTATAAATAAGATTCTTGTGAATTATGCTACAGATTGCAAGTAGACTGGAACTGCTTTGTTGAAAACTCAAATTAACCTGCTCCTGCATAAAGAGGATTTTTGGTGATTCTCAGACTTATACTCATATTTTTCTTAACACATGAATGTGGGTCTCATACTAGCCTTTTGTTGAATTGTTCTGATACTGTCTTTGACAAAAAGACTGAAGGCCAAGGACTCAATGCAAGTCCTTAATATGGAGCCAGTAAAAGAGGAACAGTTGTTAAAATTTCTCAGACAAAATACACCTAAAGTTATCTGTCTTGAAGTCTAGTAGCTTTACAGTGTAATGTTGTGTACTTTCAAAAAAACAAAAACAAAACAAAAAAAACCCCACTAATGTGGCAAGAGAGAGAGATGCATCTGGTGAAAATTGGGTGCATGTGGAAATGTAAAAGACTGCTTCTCCTGGCCCTTCCTTAAAGGTAAATTATTTCCAGTTTGAGATTAAATAGCTCTTCTTTGAACTCGCTCACACACACCTCACCTATATAAGCTGCTTTCTTTGTTGAGATTCTGTGGAAGAGAACATCCCTACAAAAAGGAAGAGAATGGTTATGCAGGTCCTGGCCTGAAGTAGGGATGTAAAGTATCTCTGCCACACTTGGACAGTTTGTTCTAAATAGTTGCATGCATTTTCTGCTGAAGTCAGAACCTATCCTGCCTCTTCTTGCTTGCTCAGTGCTCTGTTTCATTCATAAGCACTTGATACTGTGTGAATCATTTGCTCAAGATTATGATCTAGAGTGTGCCAGAAGATGTAACCGCAATCTTGAAGCTGCCCCAGGGACCGTATCCCTCTAGATCCTTGTGCTGGTGTGACTGGTGTTTTGCTGAACTTCTCTGCATTCAGAAGTGACATCTTCTCCATAGCAGTCGTGGGTTAGCTTTCTGGGAAACAGAAACTGCAGTTCCACTGTGTTATTTAATTTGGAGGGGGCAAATAAATGCCTAGGTCTTTGATTACGTAGCCAGAACTGAACATAATTATTTCATGAAGGTGTTGTGTATGTCATGTTGTTCTTGAAAGACATTATTCCCCAGTTTAACTATATGATCAAATATGCAAACTTGGTATTGGAATTTTCTGTTCTGCCCTAAATGTGGAGAAATTACTGAAGGGGCTGGAAATCTAGTGTTAATGGGGATTTCCTTAGTTGGTGATGGGAGTGACATCATTCCTGCAGTGCAGGAATCTTTTCACACCTGAATGTGACATAAGTATTCTTTGTAAAACATAAAAAACCCAACCTTCTTCTGTTTGCCTAAGCTGTGGAAAAAATGAGCATCAAGTAGAAAACAAATTGAGTATTTGTGCAATTTTTTTAGAGGAAATGATAAGAAAATATTTTAGGTTTTTTTTTTTTTTTTTTTTTCTGTAAAACATTCTCTGTAGAATAGAAACATGATGAGCACCAAAGGGAAGGAAGAATTTGTTGTTATGCATGCTCACTGTATATGGGTAACTGCACTGTTGCTGTATCCTGAATTACAAGTTGCTGCTCAGTGTGTTTCTTTCAAACATTGATACAGCTGAGTGAATTATGCACACTCTATGTATTTGGTTGTTTTAAGAGATTTTTTTTTTTTTTTTTTTTTTGTAGATTATATGCTTCATTCTTTGAGTGTAGCTTGAGAGGCAAATAAGAAATAAAATGCTTAGTTCTTATCTGTGGGATGATAATATAATAACAAATAGGAATGTGAGTGATGCGTACTAGTAATCAAATAAGAATACTCTGTGGAAAATAAATTGTGATACAAGAATAAATTATTCAGGGGAGAACTGAATTTTCATGGGATTTAAAATTTTGCTTTGGAGGCTTTTTGAAGGCATTGAGCCTTTGAAATCTGGTTTTGTCTGTAAGCATGGCAGCTGTATTTGAAAATACAACTGCAGTCGTCTGAATTACATCTTGCATAATACATAACCAGCTAACACTCAGCTAATTGTTGCCATTTAAAGAGCATTTTATAATATCATATGCATGAGTGTACAGTATTTCTAAAACATTTTAATAAACATAGTCAAATATTAACAAAATATGACTGTTATTTCTGATACAGTTTGCAGATGATTACTTTAAAATGGCCCTATATTGATGGCTGCAGTTATTACCTCTTATGTTAGATCACAAACATGAATCTCCATCTTTTATCTATCAAAAGGTCCATAAGTCTATCATATATGTGCATTTTATCATCTGCTTTGAAAGCTGCAATCTCTGTTATGTATCGTAAAATTGTTTCAGGCAGGGCTTTATTCCAAGAAGGATGTCAAACTGCATTGTCTTAGAGTAAACATGCTTTTTATTTTTCCTCAGCCACAAAGAAATTGGGTTCCAAATATGCACCAAGCAAAAGAGGGACACAGTGGGGTTTCCGTTCTCAGAGCCTCACTAGGGATTCTCCTGCAAAAGAGATAGATCTTGTTACGAAAAGAGTTCTTTCTGCTAGGCTGCTAAAAATCAATGAGCTTCGAAATGAACTGACTGAACTCCACATCAAGCTAGACGAGCTGCAGAAGGAAAACAGGGCACTGAAGAGGCTTCAACACAGGCAGGAGAAAGCCTTGAATAAGTTTGAAGACACAGAAAACGAAATCTCTCAGCTCCTTGCTCGGCACAACAATGAGATTAGAATATTAAGGGAGCGCCTACGAAAATCTCAAGAGAGAGAACGTGCAACTGAGAGACGGCTGAAAGATTCGGAAGATGAACTGTACAGAACAAAAACTGCCTTGCAGAAACTGAAAAAGCTGTCTGCAGATAAGCACCTTGCTGAAAGAGATGACCTGGCAAAGAAACTGGCCTGTGCAGAGAGCCGTCTAGAGGACAGCGAAAAAAGAATTAAGGTGAGGTGACTTCCTTTTTGTACGAAATCGTGGTGCAGATACCTCTTGCCACAATGAGCTTCATGAATTGTGTGTTTTTCACAGCTGTGGAACACATAGAAAATAATTCTTTTTCTCATGCAGAAGTAGCATCAAGTAACTTATTTCCAAGGTGATTATATAGTTACATGCTTGGTAGTTGTGCATTCAAATTTATGCTTATAACTTAAGTATCTTTTGTCAGAATACATACTGTGGGCTTGTGCTTTTAAGTGTTTTATAATATGTTTTTTAATTAAACATATTATAATTAACTTTTAATTAGTGTTTTAATTTCCAAGTAATAACATTTCAGAAATGCATGCAACTATAATACAACTTTATGCAATCTTACGTATTCTCTCGGAGGGAAAGAGTTTGTGAAAGTTTTTAGATATTTAGGGAACTGTATACTAAAATTCTAAAAGAAAAATGATATATAGTAAATATTTTTCAATTTTGTGAACTGCATTCATGCAGTGTTTGATTGTCCAATACTCTGCACATCTGAGAGCTGAGATGAATGAAACTACAGCAATTTTTTTAATACTGAAATGAGCTTTAGAATATTTTATGGGTATCTATTTTAAGAATTTTCTGCAATATATTTTAATTTTGTTCAGCAAAAATGTTTACATTCTCAAGCACATCTAAATATTTCTGCATTGTAAACATGGCTAAAAACTCTCATTGAAAAATAATTGTATTAACACTATGAAACTTTTGGTAGCTGTTTGCAATTCTATTTTTAGCTGAAATTATGCTGATCATTAAAATGGTGTTAAAGTTTGGTGTCTATATTAGTAATGAAACCTAAATTACATTGCAGAGATAATAGATTTGAAAATCCAAAGGATTAAACTAGAAACTAAGCTTTCATAAGATAAATCCCAAAATACCAATATAAAAACTGCTGAGTTACCCAAATCACCTCACCCTGCAGTGTCACTATCTGGCATCTGTAGTTTTATGACCAGGTATTTCAGCATTTGTAGTACTGGATAATGTTAAAATGAATCATACTCTAAAAAGCAAGGTATTTTCTTCTACATTTTTTTTTCCTTCCCTCATCGTCAGAGGTTCACTTAAAATATCTATTACAGGAGGAGGATATGTAAGTGAAATAGCAGTCACAAATTTGTTTCCAGTAGAAAGAAGAAATATTTTTTACCCTTTCTAATCCTGTACTTTCAGGGAGGTATTTGATTTCTTAATGATCCGTCTCAGATTTGTTTTAGTGATCTGGAGGTCCACTGTGCCAAGAGCCCCACAGAAAGTAGCATGTGTTCCTATTTTGTCCTCAAATCACCTCTCAATACTCCAGAAGGATGAGCTGCTACAGCATCTGCAGGTGCTCTGTCTGCCCCCTCAAAGTTAAGATTAAGGGTTTAAATGTATTCAGTGTTCCAGCAGTGCTGGAACCAACATCTGAATCAAAGACGCTGGTTTACTGTAGTTTTGTTTAAGTAATTTGACTGTAGATAAAGGACTTTGGTTATTAAAAAAAAAAATTTTCTTTTACTTGAAGGATCTGGAAAAAAATATTGAATTAACTGGTAGCAGTTTTCAAAGAGAGTTACATTCAAAGAAAAAAAAGATGTATGAGGCTCAAGAAGAAAACAGAGTTCTCCAAGAAGAACTTAATCAACTAAATCAGAAACTGAAGGTAAAACGTGAAGAAATACAAGTTGCTAATCGTGTTCTGGCATTTTATCTTTAGAAGTATCTGTAATCAAGTTTGAATAGTTTACCAGTGACTGCACTTTCTGATGTGTACTTAATTATATAGCACATGTGAGTTCTCTTCCTGCTTTAAATTGAAATGTTCTGTGCTCTGACCCTACAGTGTTTACAATAGGAATGTCTCTATGTTAATCATTATTGTCAGCACTAGTTAAGAAAAGCAAGATCAAGTACATAGCCAAACATTGCAATTAAACCACAAGATCTCCTAAAAAATTAGGTTTTGAAGGCTTGAATTTAAAATTAAATCTGCAGGTATATACAGTACTTTGTTACTAATGTATTTACAGCACGTTTGTGTAAAGATGAATTCCTGTATTTGTGATATCCATGTGAGTTGCTAATTTTTTGCAAAGGTTTATTTACATCCTTCTACCCATTATTGCCCACATTCTAAATTTAAGCGCTGAAAACATTGTTCTACCAAATCATTTTATCTCCAGGAAAAAAAAAAAAAGTAAATAAGACTTGAGCTGAAGTACTTAGTGTCTAGTAGAATTTCTTTGAAACCCCAAATCTCAGATACACTTCTGTAATGGAGATGCATCAGTTTACCACCTTACTAGCCATCAAGCAAGTAGCAGTAGCGCTAGTATCTCAAACTTGTTTAGAGTAAGTGTTTTAAGCCTGATTTGTTAGTGGAGAATTTAATATTTTTAAAATATTTTAATAATAATTATTTCTGATAATTCACTGTTCATTCCTGTATTGTATTAAATAAGCTTAATTAAAGGAGAATGACTCCCTGTCTCTATGATGCAATGGGCCTTTGCTCTGTGGTACTGACATGCCCTGTGAGAAGTAACATTGCTACCATTGCAATGTTTAACTCTTACAATTCTGAAAATTTAGTTGTGCTATCTATACGTCTGTTGTAAGTCTTACTGATATTTATGAAAGCATTGGCATTTAGTTTAATTTTCATTGAAGAGATCCCCCCTGAATATTTTGCTAATGAGTTTTTTTGTGGGAAAAGTTCTATTTTCTTGTAGCATAAGCAAAGTTAGGAATGTGATTGTTCTTCTTACAACATTAGATGCAACTACTAATTACTTTACTCTGTTTCTATTACAACACGTATTTTTAATTTACAGCTTTGCTAATGGCTAGTAAATAAAATGTTAATAACTCATTGCTATACCTACCTCTTTCATTCACAGGAAAAAGAAAGAGAACTTGAAGCAAAAAATATATATGCTAACCGTATGTTGAAGCTATCGCCAAGAAAAGACATGGATAATATGCAAAGAAAAAGAGGTAACTTCTATAAAGCAATAAAGGCAGAATAATTAATAGCAACACTTTAAAATTACTCTGCTAGGTTATATCATTAATGCCTTTCAGTGTTTGACCCTACCACTGCTTTTTCAAGAACATTTACTTTTTTGCACTTTCAATACAACAGTAGTTACAAAGAAGGGCACATTGGTTGACTCTTCTGTAACTGCAGCAGAACAAAAACCCAGAACTTCATCAGTGTTGGTCACTCCTTCCATACTAGGTGTTTCTAGGTGAAGGAGGAGGGGAAGATTGTTCAGTAAATTCTCCAGTAGATCATAGGTAACGTCTATATGGCAATAAATTACAGGGGATTAAAAAATACATAAATTCACTGCAATGAGTATTTTGGTGATGTTTATTTTTTTACTAATTCAAATTTACTGTCTGTCATATGAGCTGCACCCTGAGAAGAAAGTGGGGGGGGGAAGTACCAGTGTCCCAGAACATCATCTTCTAAAAGTATCAGTGCAGTGACTTCTTCTGGTGTGACAAGGCAGCCTCAAGTCTTATGCTACCCACATAAGTATGTGTGTATACATGTGTTTGGGTGTGTACTTAGACTATTTTCACTGAATCAGTAGAATCTGCTTGTCAGAAGAAGTAGGGCTTCATGGGACTCTTTGAAATGGTTAGTGCCAGCATTTCAGTTTGTCTGCTGCTCATTTTATTATAGATACTCTACTATTATTCTACTGAAGGTTTGGATTTTTTTAAATGTCATTCCATAGAGTGCATGTGTTTCAAAGATGCAAATAAGCGAATTTTAATTTTGAGTTTTCTATGTGTAGCTTCTGAGACAAGCAGTAAGATTAGTGAGATATTCTGTGGGGATTTTTTAACAAATACTCAGTATACTGTAATGACTTCTAAGTAGCTTTGGGGTGGGGTTTTTATTATTTTTTCAATAGAATTGTGCATTTTTTTTAATTAGCTTTTACTGATGCTGGAAACAACTATGTGAAACGTCAATATTTCCACTTCCACTCTGTCTTTTGTTTGCTGCAAATCATTAAAAATGAGAAATAGGTATATAGTGGGATATTTTCAAGTAAAACCATGATTTAATTAGCTTGTACTTTCTACAGCCAACAACCAAAATATCAAAAAAGGAGCACAGCTCACAAAAGGTGTACAGACCAGTGGATACTTCTCACCAGTAGAATTTCTTCCAGAATCAGAGCACGTTTGTGGTGACACAGTAAACAAGAAAGAAGTGATTCTTCCTAAAATAGTGAGTTCCTTAAAAATTTGAGACTTGGTCCAGATTACTCACCTATCAGACTGTTTCTTGCAGAGCTTGTATTTTAAAAAATATGTGTATATATGCAAATATAGAGAAAATATAATTTAGAAAACATTTCTGATCATTAAAAGAAACTCTACCCTTCCAGGAATACTGTACTCCATTTTTGTGACAGTTCATCATAGTCTATGTCTTACTAGTAAAGATTAGCTCAGTTTCTTACTCCTTCTGCCATTGTCTTTAGTTTAAAGTTTTTTGTTAAAAGTTTGTTTGTTTTTTTTTTTTTTTTTTTTCCCCTTTATTTCTAATGCTTATGTAAGCAATCTGTTATAACATTGCTGGCTGCTTTGTCTCTCTTTTTGTTTTGGTCTTAACTGTGGTTTCTTTTACTTTCCAGATTTATTTCACAATGCATAAATCTAACACTTCCTCTTATTGTCATAGCACTGGTATTTCTTCTATCACTTTTCCAGCTTTGTGAATATGGTTGATTTTTTTTTTTCCATTTCTCTTTTTATTATAAGTAATTAGGAGTATTGCTAATACTTCTGTGTCCTCAGGCTAACATCAAAGAGATTTGTAAGGCATTAGAAAGTGGAATGACGCAAATTCTGTATTCAGAATTGTACAAATTCTGATTACATAAGGCTGGAACTATTTATCAGAAATAATGCTCTGATGATGGTCTTGACTGGCTTCCTCGTGGGACTGAAGTTTTCTCATGGCTGTTTCATTCATATCTTCTCTTACAAAATCTTTTCTGTAATATGAGTGTAGTTTAATGTATGGATTCTTCCAGCTTAAATTTAGGTGAGTTACAGAATGACAACAGTCGGTACAAGCACGGCAGCTCATGGAGTCCAACTACATGTCATCTTACAAACCTCTCTACTTCATGTATGGCTATTGCTTTAAGTAACATAAAGAAGATTTAGGGAGCCTGTGCTTTCATCATTTTTCCAAGTCAAGTATATTAAATACTTGGCCACCATATCTTTATTAAGCTTTGGGTTGTTTGGTTTGTGGTGTGTGGTTTTTTTTGGGTTTTTTGTTTGCTTGTTTTGGTGGTTTTGTTTTGGTTTTTTTATTGGGTTTTTTGTGTTTGGTTTTGGGTTTTTTTGGGGGGGTTGTTCTGTTGATTTTTAAAAATTAATTTTATTTATTTTCTTTTTAAAAATATAATAATGATAATCTTATACATGAAGGGAAGACACTTGAAGATGTTTTGGCTAATAGTAATTTTCATTGTTCATTGAGTAGCAACTGTTTTCTTATGTCTCTTAGAAGTGTATCTTAAGCTTATTTTACTCCAAAATAAGCACAAGCTACAAAGTTAGCATCCACTTGTTGGATTACACTGACTTCCCTGCCACTCTCTGTTGGTGATTTTTTTACTGCTGACATTACTATCTTTTCTGCAGGTTCTTTCATTTTAGATGTGTATGTATGCTCACTAGCTGAATTTAGCCAAGGCTAAACCTTTCGCTGTTTGTTACATAATGCTCCATAACTTTTAAGTAACACTGTGAAATTGTCTGAATCTACAACCTACTCAAGTAAAAAGATCAGATTGTGAAAATAGAGGGTAGCAGATTGCTTGCTTGATAAAAGAATAAGGTTCTGGGGTCTGGCCTTCAAGTCCTTGAAAAGGACAACTGCTGACTTTTAAAGGGAAGTACCCTAACAAAATTTGCAGCTCCAACATCATAAAGCAAATTTCATGAAATGTATAATACAGAATAGAGTTGATTTGTCTATTCATTTCGGTTTAGGTACAAAAAACTATACTAGAAGGGATAAGATTTTAGGGCCAAACCCCCAAGTTCTCAAAAGTGGTTTGGTTTAGATGACTTGCTTGTTTTTACATTTAGCAGTAAGAATGTGATTTCAGATTTACATAGAAGTTCATATGATTTTTTGTTGTTGTTGTTTTATTATTTTTCCCCCATCAGTTGCAGTTTTGTATTAATTTATTTCAGGAAAAAGAAATTCCAGCCAAAGGATGGAAAGAGCAAGCAGATCTCCTAAAACAAGACCAAAACAGAGAAAGGCAAGAGAAACTGAAACATTTTCAGGAAATACAGGCTTCAGAGGAGAGGGTTCAAAAACTTCATGATGGTAAGAAAGCGGGCAGTTGAAGGCTGGAAAATACACCATAGAATACTAATCAAGTGAGGCTGCTAGTTTCTTGTGAGAAGAGCAAAATGATTTTGCAGAGATCACTATAGTGGAAAATGATTTTCAGTTATTTTATGCAAAAAGAATCAGAAAGAAATATGGGATGTAGACCAGTTTGTGCCCTGTACTCAGCTGTGATTGTGTGGTAGCAAAAACTGCTGTCTGTGAAAAATGTCAAAGCCTGAGAGATTTTGCTGTACTAAACAAGGATGACATAGCAGGTAAATGCTGACTTGTTAGATGTTATTGAGGTAGGTAGTAGATTTTTACTATTGTCAAACAAATTTGCTTTCCTTAATATGGTCTGTTTTTTCAGTACTTACCTACTTGTATCATTTGAAATTGTGGTGTTTCTGTTTACTTGTGGTTATCTGAATCATTTGATGTGGCTATTTGAGAAATGTCAGTTTCTATTGTTACATTTTAATATTTCTTTTTTTATGTATTTGGTTTTCACAACCTCTTAATCTAAGGTCGTTAAGATGGACTCTGTCCTGTCATGTTAAAGTACTTCTTTAGTCATTATAGTTTACAAACAGTAGCACAAGTCTAGATGACAAGGAATAATTCTAAAAAACTATAGCTGCTTCCAGAGGTAAATTCTTTGAAAAATTCTACCTCCACTGGCATCAGGACAGAACTTTTATATGTCAAGGATCTGCTCTATTATGTCTCTAAGTAAAATGATTTGATGACCTTAATGGATCTTACAGTATAAGCTGATATTTTCCCCACCTTACATACAGAAAGGCAACTCCTTACTTAACATGGTATAATGATAAGCTATTGAAAAAAAATAAATTATCTGAACTGTTGCAGTTACTTCTCTAAGCTTGATCTGAAGTACAACAGATAACATGGAACTTCATGAAAACATCAGTCAGGAATTTGAATAGTGTTCAGGGGGCAATGTCAGTATTTTGAAGCCAACTGTTGGCCAAACACACATCTGCTGTCCTGAAAGAAAAATATTTTGAAGAGAGAAATATGTGAGAGGCTTCTTTTTTTCTTGTACATGTAAGTGTTTGCAGGTTCCATTTAGAAGTTTATTACTGTTCTGCACCCTTGGTGTCCCTTTAAAGCTGTGCAAACTGATATTTGCTATTTGCACGCTCTCATTGAGTTCACGTGGTGATGCACAGAACACTCGTGTAAAGGTGTTTTCTGTATGCAGCAGGCACAGTATGTTTTAAATCATCTGCTACTTGAAACCAGTAATGACTCCTCTGGCTTTGTGGCCTGATAGCATCACTGGAGTAGTTCCCTTTATGGAAAAAAAAACCCAAACCCGGACGTATATTCCAGAACCATCCTCATGTCAGTGGTACCACCAAAGAAAAGTAAAGTACAATCCAAGTCAGAGCTATTAAAATCAGGGATGTTTTGCTCATTTTTATTCAAACCCAGGAAACGGGAAGGAAATTGGCAGAAATTAAATCCCTCTGAAAATTCTAAAATGTTCATAATGTCCTAATCCCTTTGGAAGATGACAGTAAACTTTTATATCTTAGCAGACAACCTGGTGTCTACCTTAGCTGTACTTTTTGAAGAATTTATATTTGCAGCAGGGAAACCACATTATGCATAGAAGAGCATATTAAAAAATCAATAGCTTTTGCTTGCACTATTTTCAAAAGAATCTTTTAAAGACATTTTAAAACAATAATATTTAAACATTTCCTCCAGAGTCGGAAGGGGAAGAATATGACAAAATGAAAAAAGAAAACAGCTTTTTATTGGATAAAGAAGAGAAAACAAAGATGGAGACAGAAATCCACAAACCTGAGGTAGAGAGAGAAAGCACTGAAGTGTTGGAAGAGCGGCTAAAAAGAGAGTTCCTGCTTGCTAAACTGCAAGAAATTGATAGAGAAAATCAAAATGTAACAAACATGAAGCCTACTTCCCAAGCACCACTCATAAATACAACAAGGAAATCTGATTCCCTGGAGAAAAAAGAAAAAAGTAATCAATTATTTGAGATTCCTGGGAAGTTTACTAATGGTTTTCTGGTGGATAACAGCCAAGATGATGCCACAAGAGCACAGGGACAGAAGCAACGGACTCAAAGGACTGTAGATTTAAGTAGTGAGTTAACATTTGGTAGTTATGTACCTTCCTTTGGGAAGGGATCAGGGAGACCGAGTTGGCTTACTCAAAAAAGTGACAACTTAGAAGAAAATGTTAAGGAAAATTCAGATTTCAATAGTAGGAAAGAAAAGAAGTCCAATTTAATGGAACAGCTCTTTGGAAGCAGTGCCAGTACCATCCTTCCTTCAAAAAATAATGATACAACACCTTTTGACATAGATTGGGACTCTAGTAATACTCTTCTTGTCAACAAAAGCAGTAAAGTCAAAGTAAAAGAAGACAATGAGCTTTTCAGTGAAGGAAGAAACCTAAGCAGACACCGTTTGCAACACACGACAAGCAAGTCAGGAGTTAAGACCCTTGGTTCTTTAGAGGATGACATTGAAGAAGTAATCTTACAGTGATCAAATTTTTATATGTTTCATATGTAAATACTGAAAAAATATTTTCATGTAATATTTATTAGATACAGATTTCAAACATTTCAGATATATTGAAAAGCCTTACGAAGGAATGATTTACATAAATGGGTATATATGTAGAGGAAAGATGCACTTTGATAGAACAGCCTAACCTATATGCAGGAAATGTCTTCTATGTTGTAATATCCACGTGCGGACCTTGGAGATGTGGCAGTGACTCTTCTGGCAGAAAGACAGGGTAGGTGTTCTGAGGGACTTTGATAGATGAGATAGGCACTGGCTGCCTGCTTCAGTCAAGCAGACAAGACACTTTTGCCCCAGCTTGGTCTTCAGATCATCTGTCACTGTTGCTGTGTGGCACCATCTGACTTGTGCAGCTGTGGCTAGGGCTCCTGGGGTTCAGTGGTACAGAGCTAGCAGGGCTGCCATAGGAATGGAAGGACTTGATAAGGCTTACACTCCTGCCCTTTTCTCATGCTCTCTCTTGCACCCTTCATGCTCCCTCCCCCTTTTGCTCCATCATGCACTCGCTCTCTTCCCCCTCATCCTTCTCCCTCTCTCTTATGCAGCAGTCCTGGCATTGGGACATCCACTAGGTGGGCATCTCTGGCTGCCAGCATAGGAACTGTTGGTTCTTTTTATCTGGAGGCAGCTCACAGTATCATAGTATACTGCTTTTCATATGGAGTACTTCTTTTAGGCCTCAGATATTTTCTTTCTCAGGCATTTGCAGAGCCTCTTAATTGTGTCAGGAGAAAGCGGGTGTAACATCAGCATCAGGAAATGGATAGAAGAGACATACCTAGCACAAAGGCTCAAGTAGAGAGAGAACACTGCAGTCGTGCTATCTCAGAAGATCATCAGAAACACAACTCAGGAACAGCTGCTCTATCTTCTGCATAGGTTTTCTGTAGACCTTACTACCAAATTTGTCTAATGCTTCTCATATATTCAGGTTCTATTTATTATATAAAGCCATTTTTGTAATTTCTAATTTTAATATGTAAAATTCCAATCATTGTTAAGTCATTTTTTAACAAAATGGTTTTATTAAATGACTTGAGTAAAATTTTTGTGGGTAGATCATCTTTAGCACAAAGTTCTGATAATTTTTTTTTTTATTTCATGTTTTTTATACTGGGGGGGAGGGGAGGGTTGGTAGCAACAGTGCTAATGATGTTATTCACTGCATGGTGCCATGTACACTAGTTAAAAAGGTAGGCAATGGAGGATTTAGCAGAGGCATTCCAGAAAATAAGCTGAAGGTCATTCCTTACTGGAACAGCATGTTTTGAAATGCCTCTCTGATATGCTCCTTATGAGCCTGATTCAAAACACACTAAAATGCAGAGAGAATTCTCATGATTTCAAGATGCTTTGAGTCAAGATTTCTCTAAATACAGTGTCTCTTCTGAAAAGAAAGGCTGGTGTCTGCATCATGCAATAACTTTGTTTGCTCCCCCATTCAGAAAGAAAATGAGTTACAGATCCAGACCCAGTGCATGGGACTGTTCTCACTAGGCACCCTGTAGTGGCAGGCAACTCATATTCACCTGCTTGCTTACAGTGCCAATTATATTCATTATAATAGTACAGAATTTATCTGGGTCATTTTGCTTGCAGATGGTCTGAACATTGGGCCAGTTCTGACCAGCAACAGTGAATTTAACTGTGTTACTCTTCCACAAGGGCTTCTTTAGGTGAATACTGTGGTGTAAGAGTTAGGAGAAGTCCGTGGGTAAACACTGTGTGTGTTTCTGACGGGATGGTTATTTGTCCTAAACTTTCTTCTTCGACTTCCGAGTGACTGACTGCTGCCCTTCTAGAAGAAGGTGCTTTGCTCCTGAAGATACTGCTGAGGTAGGTTGTTTATTTTTCTTTTCTGTGGTTGAGGTTTTATGCAAGAATGCATGATGTAGCCATTGTAGTTATAAGGATCATGTAGTGTATGGAGAGGAGTTGTTTTTTCATTTCTTTGCAAGTCAACCCGTTAACATCTGGAAAATTGTAACTATCGTGCTGCACTGATGTGCCCTGCTGTTTCAATTACAAACATATAGTTTCTAAGCTGTTTCATATTATCAGCCCCTCCTTAAGTTCAGAAATCTTTGCATCCTGTCACCAGACTCATCCTGAAGCAAACACTGCAGTGACTTGCACAAAAAAAAGGCCCTTTTCCACTTACTGTTCTCTGTCTCTACAGCTTGTTTCTTGCTTCACTTCCCAGTTTTAGACTTACTTTTGTTTGAAAACCATTACAGTTAATGTATAAGGCCAGTGCTTCAAGAGGGAAGATTCTGTTCGGGGAGGGAAGCCTTTGAGTCCTCCTAACATCCGTAAGCAGTGTTTCTGTTCTTGAGTAGCAGTTTTCTGCTGACTGGAAGCAACATTTGCAAGGTCTTAAAAGAGTCTATAGAACTTACAATTGGGCACGTTGAGACCAGGGATCAAGAGGACTGCTGGGAATCAAGTACTGTATCCAGATAGTCTGCATGTTCCTTTTAGTGGTGGTTATGTTTAATAGCATTTGGTTGACTGCAGGAGAATCCCTCCTCTGCAGCAAAAGTAGGTCACAAATGCCTTGATGATCTGTGTATAACTTGTGGATTCTGTTTGTTAGGTGTTCAGATCGTGTGGCTGTTGCATCTGCTGTGTTTTGCTTTCCTTTTGAACCACCAAAGGTGATGGGAGAAATTCTTCCATTCTAACAAGAAAAGATCATTAAAGCTTGATTAACTATGTTAGTGGAATATTCAGGGAGATGGTTACTGCCCTGGGCAAACTAGTCTTCTAGTTCTGACTTCCAGGAGAACAGTCATCAAAAAAAATTAATCTGAGGAGCATCGATGTGGGTCGTCAGGTTTCAGGGCTCACCTGACAGAGAAAACAAGAAGTTTTAAGAACAAAGATTTTTCTCTTTGAGAGGAGAGATGAGCAGTGGAGTGTGGGGGTAGTGTACTAGATGATTTGTAGTCTAGGAGAAGAGATGTAAACTGCAGGAGAACTTGGGGTGCCCTTCACAACTCTGAAGCATGAAGAACACTACAGTGGTGAGAAATGCTTAAACATACTGAATATTTTTCTCAGATCTGTGGCATCTTTGGGCTAGCTAAAGAGCTAAAAAAAAAAATAAAAGAGAGTGCCTTTTCAGAATCCTAATAAATCCTGTATTTCTGGTTTTGCTTTGCCTGTTGCATACAGGCCTAAAGAGGTGAATTGCAAATCTGTAACCTTTCCAAAATGGGAATGCTTGGAGGGGATGTGCTTAGGCTATGTGGTAGCTTCAGGTTGATTGTTGGTCCTGAGACAGAAGGTCTAATGCAGCTATCCCAGAGCATTTTCGCACTGTCAGGAGATGTGAAAGAAAATCTCGTCAAGTGTGGTAGAAGCAGGAGTTTGTTCAGGGAACCATCTTGGAGCAAATGGATCCAAGAGCATCAGCAGAGCTGTCGCTGATACTTGTGCTCTAGGGTGTGCTTCAGGCGAACCTTTGTTCAAGAAAACAGTAATAAATTCTGCATAGCCCTCTAAAGCAGAGACCATCAAAAATGGACAGTGCAGAAGCAAGCACCTTCAGGACAGTGATGCTGCCAATTGCAGGAAGGGAGATTTTGTTCCCAAAGTTGCGTGGCTTCACTAAGCCTGACTTACTCTTGTTCTGAGATGACAACTTGCAGCATAAGAGATGCCCTGGGTGACATCGCTCATTTGAAAAATTCCCTTTTGTTGGATCAAATTTGACGTGGTCTCCTGTTTCACATTATCTCTTTGATTAGCTGCAAAGTTTTGATGTCTGCAGGAGGAGAACAATTGCATCAGTGTGCACTGTCAGATGGGACTTGTGGCTGCTGGGGAGTTGCTAGGATACCTCTCTAAAAGGTACGATTCACTTGATTAACCACCAACCCAGTTTGCATGAGAAATATTTTTCCTATCTTTGTTTTGTGCCGGCATCAGCTCTGCATCCGATGTGCATGTGTGTTTAGAGCAAGCTACAGGTTGATTGTCATGTGTGTCTTTTGCCTGTTTTTGGTATGCAAGAAACCTCTGTGCTCTGTAGCAAAGAATCCAGAGCAATTATAGTAGCATATCCAGTAATCTGTAAAATGAGCGTTGCTTCCAGAGTGGAGCATCAACCATAGAGAACCAAGGGAAGGTCTGACTTTGGATATGCATTTCTGCCTTATAGCTAAGGCTTAACTTGATATCTGGGAAGATGCAAGGAATTTTTCAACTCATCATGTATTATTTTACTTCCCTGCTCTGAGCAGGGGGTTGCACCAGCTGACCTGCCAAGGTCCCAGTGGAAGCTATTCTATGATTCTGTCATCCTTGCCATGTCCCACTGGTGCTAATGCTCCCTTCCGGCAGAAATCCTTTGCACAAAGCTCCTTCATGCTACTTGCACAAAGTTGCCTCAGACACCTCCTGTGTCCCCATCTGTTCTTGAATATCACAGCACTGTATTCAGGACACAAGCCCTAACTCAACTCTCTCTCCACAACAGCTGATTTGTGCTTGCTTATGCTTTCAATACCCTTTTTTCTTCCTGTTTCCTGAAATGTTTTGTTCAAACGGTGTTCAGGACATTTTGCTGTCATTTCTGTGATTCTTCCCTTGTCCCCCAACCCTCTTTCTTCTCTTTCCCTCTGACTTTCATAAACTTCTCTTGCTGCTTCCACTGTGCCTTCCCTCTTGATGGACCCTAATTCCTTTATTCTGTTTGAGGAGTCTTCTACTTTTCTTTCCCCTAAGCACCACAATTATCTTCTGCTTAAGTTCCCTCTATCCTCTCTCCCACAGTTTCTTTCCTCACTCTGGAGGTCCCTACCAGCCATGTTGTGCTGAGTTTCTTTTCATCCTTGGGTGGAAGTAATGTTGCAAGAGGTCAGGAAAGGCCTCCTAGAAATAGGAGGTGATCTTATTTTGAATCTGATTTCACTCACACACCCACATATGAGCATGAAGATGCATCTACTCAAGTGGTCTGCCCAGTGGCCAGACACCAAGATACTTGTACCCAGTTGGCTTAGACAAGCATCCTCATGGCAACCCAGAGAACAAGGCTTTCCTGCTCTGAAGTCCTCCTCACATCTCCTGGTTGCTGCTTTGACTGCGGAGAATGGCTGGCTTTCTAAGTGCCTTTTGTGCCCTTTGAAGAGCTGCCCATGATTTTTATATCTATCCTGTCCCCTCTGTGAGTCATTAGGATTTCCTCACTGTCCTTTCTCACCTTCTCTGACCTGCCAAGGGCTCCAGCCTGTTTTCATCTTCCCACCATCGCCCCTTAATGGCTTAAGTCTTTATTAAACCTGGATATAGGCTACCCCTTCCATTCCAAGTAACCTGAAAACCTGCATGTTAACTGTGCGAGGATCTTGACCTGTGATCTGGGTGCCTCTTACATCCCTTCTGCTGATCCTTCCACTGCTCCCTCATCCCAGACCTTCCCAGTCATTCTCCCTTTACACTGGTCATCTTGTTTCCTCTGCTGTTATATACACTGCAATGTATTGGGAGTCTGTGGGACTCGGGCTGTGTGCTGCTGTGTTTTGCTGTGGTTCTAATGAGCTGTTAGCTTCACACTTTGCTGCTTAATAATTCTCATGGTAGCAAGGATGGATAACCCAGGTGCTGTAATTCACTAGAGATCAGTTAATTACTAGTACTCAGCATAAAGAAATTGCATTTGGATTGGCAAAGGGCACAAACTGAACTTTCATACCTGGCTTTCCTCTTGCCGTAAAGCTAAGTCTGGCTTTGAATTCTCAGTTGAAACAAAGCACAAAACTAAGCCTTTAACTGCTTGTGTGAACCAAGCACCCGAGCCCTGGGGAATGATTCTTGCCTAACTAGCAAACGCTTGTTTGCCTGATACTGTTTTCTTTGTCTCATAACCCATCATACAGAGTAACAGCAACAGTACTTGCATTTCAGAGACATTTTTCTGTGTGTGTAGGCATTCTCTAACCAAATCTCAGGTATTCTAATTGAAAAGGCATTCAACTAGTCTTCAGTCCTGGAAGGAGCTTCAGTGTGTACTTTCTTTTATTGCAGAAATGCATAAATCTAGGATGAAATGTTCCCAAAAATGCACTAATGTCTTAAAAATCACATGTATCTGATTTTTGTGGTGTTTTTTTTGTAGTGATTATATCATATATGCTGGCACCTGGATGCAACTTTTGTAAGCAAAAGATGTAACTTTGCTTTAACTGATAAATCCCAGTGTCTTCATGACACTGTACCTGCAATCCGGAGGGGGGAAAAAAAAAAACAGCAAAAGCATAAGCAACATTTTCAGCATTCACTAGAAATACTTCATTTTAAGCACTGTTAATATTTTGGTGTTCTTCTCAGTTATGAATTACACTCTGAGATTTAGAGTTCCTCCAAAGCCTAATCAAGTAAATCCTCTTTTTATTGAGTGGCAATCACAAAACCTGGGAATAATTGCCCTGACTTTCCGAGCAGCAGAGCATTGCAGCGCCTGTTGAATTCAACACAAGATTAATCTTCCTGGGCAGCAGGCAGTTGTCCTGAAATGATGTATACTCATGTATAAGAGCTGCACATCAGTACGTTGGAGATCAATAGCTTGTCTTGATTTGGCCAAACGATGTTCTTTGGCTGGTGCAATCAGCCAGAGATAACTGGAAGCTTGAAATAAAGTGTGTGTTACTGTGCAAGGTATTTCTTGAAAGAGACTATGTTGAATTTTCTAAGTGACTTGCAGATTCCTCTTGGCTAAGGCTGAGCCAATACCCTGTTTACAGAGCTTTAGTTCCTTGCTGGTGCTTGTTTATTCACACACTTCATTCCTGAGTAGCTCTTGTAATTGTTCTCTGTGTACCTGCTGTTGATTTGTGTTATTTAGCTCAGGATAAAGTTTATGAAATATATTATGGCCCATTTTCACTTGTGTAGACTTTTCTGCCAGTTTGATGTACCTTTCTTTTCTGAGTCATGATCCGAGGTCTTGATCCCAACATCTACATGCTTTTGGACAAGAATGCCTTCGTACCCTAGAGAATAAGTATTTGCAAAAGAAACCCCCTGAACCTTGCACATGCTGTCTTTCCCAAATTCAGAAGGGATATTAAAGACTGTATTTAGTCAACTTGCTGATTACTTAAATTATCACTCAGAAATAGTTCACAGATTATTCAGTGGCTGTATGGGCAGTGGGTACAACAGCTGTCAAGAGTTCCTGTGTATCCCATGAGTTTCCTTTAGAGGGCACCATTGACTTCCCTGAAGTCTACACAAATGTCTGTACTTGCTGTTAATCAGGCTTGTTATCCACATCTGGACATCTGAGGTCCATTTGAGTATTTTTTGCTCTAAATATTTGGGATACTGTGGGCTCTTGCACATTATCTTTTATTATTTGGGACAGGGGAATACTAGAGAGAGCCCAATGGAGAGCTACAAAGATGATTAAGGGGCTGGAACATCTATCTCTCTTATGAGGAAAGGCTGAGAGCCCTGGGGCTGTTTAGCCTGGAAAAGAGAAGACTGAAAGGGGATCTTATCAATGCTTACAAATATCTGAAGGGTGGGTGTCAGGTAGAAGGGGCCAGTCTCTTTTCAGTGGTGCCTGGGATAGGACAAGAGGTAATGGTAGCAAGGTGAAACACAGGAAGTTCCACCTCAACATGAGGAAAAACGTCTTCACTGTGAGAGTGACAGAGCACTGGAACAGGCTGCCCAGAGGTTCTGTGGAGTCTCCTTCTCTAGAGACTTTCAAGACCCACCTGGATCTGTTTCTGGGTGGCCTGCCCTGGGTGTTCCTGCATTGGCAGGGGGGTTGGACTCTGATCTCCGGAGGTCCCTTCCAACCCGAACTATTCTATGATCTACTTGCAGGCAAATATTTGACATAAAATACACTTTGCAATAGACTTCTCAGGCCTTGGCTATGATTTGCTTTATCACTAAGGAAAAATGTTAGAAGGAGCATGCACTTCAGGATGCTGAAATGTGTCTTCTAATAAATGGGTTTAAGAGGACTAAAAGGCTCAGCTTCAAGCCAGAGAGGCCAGTATAGAAGTAATCCTTCACTTCCACTGTGTGGTCTGATGTGCAGGTTCTCCCATCCTGTGTGACCCGTTGACAATGGATCGACAGAGATACTCTGGATTCTCTTTCACTAGAACTTTGTTTTCCAGCAGAAGTGGTGTTTAAGCAGCCAGATGTATCAGTCCATCTCCCTCTCTCTTTCTTTTTTTGTATGCTGTATGCATACATCCTGGGCAGGATGTGCCTATGTGATCATCTTGCTTGATAAAGTGGTGACAAAAGGGTACAGCTTTAGGAGGCTGATGGGTAACATGAGTTACTTTCTAGAATGAATAAAGTTGCTTTTAGATTTCTTAATCTATTTTCCTGCTCCTTTTGTTAATGAAGATGCAGAGATCAGGAAGTATAGAAAGTGCCTACCATAGTCTCCCAGCTTGAGGCAATACATGGCTCAAGGGAAGTCCACAGTGATGTAAGCAGGATAATTGTGTAAATAAATGTCTGCTCCAAAACAAAGAATGAGCTTAACATTAGAATTGAACCCTCAAAAGGACGTATCTCATTTGTCCGGATAATTATTGTAATTTCATGGAGATGAAGGAACATTCAAAAAAAAAAAGTAATTCAGATGCTTACCTTCTCTGTCACTCCTTATTTTGATTCCTTATACACTCTTCTGTGCAATTGCATAAACATGGTCCTGGTAATGTGGGTTTATATATTATACTTAGGCAGTTAATTAACTCTGGAGCTGCAGTGAGCCCTTTGCAGATGACTGGGGACTATTCAGTGCATTTGCAGCCCTTAAAATCTTTGATGATGCTCATAGCATGGTCTTCTTCATTGGCCTAAAAGATACCTAAAAGGCACAGCAGGAGAAGGCCGATTGCACAGGCAAGTTGGAGGGACTGGGTTGAAGGAAGAAGAAAAGCTCAGATGAGGATGAAAAGGTTTTTGCAAGTAGAGTGAAGCACTCATAGGAAAGCATCAATAGCTGGAAGGCAACATAGCAGGTGTCCCTAGGTATGTAATCCTATGAATCTCACCAATCCATCACTTATCTCTTCTTCCATCCCTGCCACAGGTGATTTTTATAACACCCAGCAGATTAAACCTCATGGATGGACCTGATATTCAGGAAACTCAAACTTACCTTGTGTTAGTAGGGCTCACTGTTGTGCCTCAGTCCCCAAAAGTTTTGCAGCCTCAATCTTGCAGCATACTGAAAACATTAAATCTCTTCTAGAATGTTATAAAATGTTGGCTTTTTTTTTTTCCCCTAGTTAAATCAGCAGAACCAGGTTGGAAGAAAACTTAGTTCTACCAAACTTCAGGTTTATTTGGGTAGTCCTCTATGGCAGGCACGCTTACATCTCTGTGATCCTAAACCTCAGGAAACTGCATTTCATTTCAGGGGTGCTGAGTTTCTGCCCCTTTCCTAAGGGGCCTCCCTGACACTGAGATTTTTTTGTTTGTTGTTTTTTTAATCAAAACAACAACAACAAAACCCAAAACAAAACAAAAAAAATCCACCACCAAACAACAGGGTGGGTTTTTCCTATGGTTGTGGAGAAACCTTGAAAGATAGAAGCTAGATTCTTCAAAGAAAAAGTACATTTAAGAAATAAAACTACACGATAAAATAAGTTTCAAATGCATATTTCATCTTGTACTTTTTCTTCTCCAGTATCTTCATTTTCATGACAGAAGGCAACAATTCATTATTTTAGATATGCTCAGACAAAAACAGTTCTTCAGGTCTTGATTAAGATGACCGTGAGTTTCAGGCTGGTTTGTGCTGTTACACTGAATGCTGTACCCTTCCTAATTAAGAGAGGAATTATCCAATTCAATCCAATTAAATCAGTATGTATTCTTAGTATCTCTGCTGTATAGGAGAACAAATATACAGCATCTGACTCTTCTAGAACTGCTGAGAATGTCTGGCTCCCAGGTACCCTAAAGAAGGCTTAGCCACTCCATAACTGTACCTCTTGGTCCTGTTTCAGATGTGGAGTGCTGTGGTTTAATCATAGCTCATATGGGAGCCAGTGGGACTGGTGCCAACCTCCCTGCAACCACAAGATCTTTGTACTTTTGTTTCTTCCTCTTTTAAAAGGTGAGAACAGTAACGTGTCTCAGAGGGGTACTAGTTAACTTACAAGTATTTGTGATCTTCTTCCTCTTGGCTCATGGGTCCGAGGCACCTCAGTGCTGAGAGCATTTCAGGGAAGTACAACCCAAATGTGAAGGAAATCGGTTACCTATTGATCTGTTTTCACCTGTTCTGTTTCAGAACCATTTATAAATCATTTCACTCTTAAAACAAGTTTGATAGCAGTCAGGCATCTGATCTGAAGGGAAAGCAGTGGACAGTAGGTCCTAAAATACTCCTGAGAATCGAGGTCACAAGTCTGGAGTACCTCTGAATATGATGAGCTTGTCAGGCTTCAGCAATAGGTGGGTAAACCAGGCATACTCTATGTGGTATCTCAGGTTTATCTCACTAGCTTGCTGTTTATAATGATTCCTTATGAGATGAGTGGGCTCCCAGCTGTCAAAAAAGCAAAGCTAGCAAAGGAGAAGGTGGCCAAAGTCCCAAACTTAAACCTGAGCCTGGAGTTGGTTCTTGCAATGACTCTATGCTATGGCATAAGTCGTCTTCCCCTTTCAGTTCAGCTCTCTGCTGTGGGTTCAGCTACACCATTAAAAAGGAATGTACTTGGGACGCTGGGTACCTTGTAAGCTCCAAATTCACCTTTCTAATGCAAAGCAACAATTCTAGTCTTGAAGCGAGGTCACATTTCAGTTGTGGGACGGTTTCAGCAGCAGAGGAGGTTACTTCTCTTCTTACAAGTACGCTCTTGGCTCTCCTCTTTCTGGAGGCTTGTCCCAAACAGAGCAGCAGCACATCACCTGTTTCAGCCTAAGAGAGGTTTTCTCTAAAAGGCATCTGCTCCTCACCTTCCTCTTTTGAAGGCTAGTTACTGTCCATGCTGACACTAGATGGTCTGCAGTCACTGATGCAAGATTGTGAAATGGTTCTTCTGGCACTATATTCATAATGGGTTCTGGCTGAATTTTAAGCTGGACTTAGTTTTCCAAAACAGTCAACTTCCTCCCTGGAAAGTCAGAATTCAACTGTATTTTCTTCATTTAAAAAGGGAGACTCTAGTTGATACAGCAAGAGTTGCATCTTATATCAAAGATAATTTACTGCTTGTAGTCTGAATGTTGTCTCACAACTGCTCTGTTGGTCAGCAGCCCTCAGTGAAGAGACAGCAGTCACTTGATGAGACTCTTCAGCATGGGGAAAAATAAAAACATCTAGACTGGAGTGGGGATATCACAGAAGTTATAAAACAATGACATAGTGGGTGGTGACTATTAACAGAACTGAGACAATGACATTAAAGCAACATATTTAAATCAAATACAAGGAAGTGCACTTTTTTTTGTGCAATGCTTAATTTTAAGTTCTAGAATTGTTGTTAAAGGATGTTGGGTGAGCCAGAGGTATAAATGTAGTTACAGCAGGACTAAATACATTCAAGGAGGATTGGTCCATGTGGGTTATCTGAAAGGCCCTCAAAAGCAAAATGTTTGCATGAGGTGCCATAGGAAAGATCATACTACAGACACAAAGCTCATCCTGTTCCTTGTAGCCTTTCCTGAAGGGTCTGGACAGTGATCAGTCCTGGCTACTGGTCTCAGTCACTGCTGTCACTGTGGTACTTGGTTTCGGCTCATGTTAGCCTTTGTTTGGCTGGGCTCAGTACCAGGGCTTGCTGGGGTTTTTTTGCATGCCCTTCATTTGTGTGGAGCCATCAGTGTGATTTTTACTTCTTTAATAATGTAAAATCATCTTATTTCTAAAACATAAAGTTGGCTCCTCATTTTCCTCTACATTACCAGTAGCATCTTGTGTATATGAGATACCACTTCTCCCTTTCCCCCTGTTTCCAATGGCACACCCAGTGTTCTCAAACCACTGGCTTTCCCATCAATTCTGAAAGTGATGGTCAAGAGACTTCTGGTGCAGCAACCCTGAAAGGTTTAGCTATTGCCTGAAGAGTAGTTTGCTCAAAGCAGTAAAGAAAATTGTGATCTTAGAGGTCTTTTCCAACCTTAATGATTCCATGAAAATGTAGTTTGCAGCTCCAAAAAGTTGATAGCTTGATTAGGAGCTGTATTAAAATTTTATGATAGTTACTCAAATGTATCATAATGAAAATTGTCCTCCAAGGTATTGCTGATAACTGAGGGAACCTATTGATAAAAGTATATATCCAGCATACAGCCACAACCCCTGATATTTTTCAGCTTCACAGGCCTTTCACACCTAACATGAAGACAGCGGACTGATGAGGGACAATTTCCCATTGTTTCTGTTGAGGCCAGAAATGTTCTTTTACAAATAACTAGTGTTAAATCCAGTGCTCATAGGAGCCCCCTGCTCTTACTCAGTGTCCTATCCCTTGCACATTTAAAGACTGTGCTAGCCCTTAAAGCCATTCACCTTGCACTGAAGCTTCATTATTAGCTCACTGTCTACTAGGCCTCCTCAACTTCTTTCTTTTTCCCCAGGGCCTATAATCTCTGCTCCCATAAGCACAGATATTCTTTTTCCATGTAACTATTTGGCTTCACTGTAAATGAATTCTGTGTGCTTGTTTGTGCTCCGTTTATTGCATCAGCTGGGGAGAAGACCAGTCCTATTTTTATTTAACAATCTTCCAATTTTTGCTTTATGGTCAGACTTTATCAGCAGTATTATATTTCCTTCCAGTTCACTGATAAATAATGTGAAGAGACAAGACAACAACACACTAAAATTGTTCTTCCTTGGTGAGGATTCCCTAGGTATGCTCATGTTTAAGATCAGTCAGTTAACTGGTTTTATCATCTACTATTTTAGTTATGATTCAGCAGAAATTTAATCTATGATAATTTAAATTACCTATCTATACATGTATTTAATATATTGGATTGAAATTTATACATTTGTCAACCAAATTTGTGACATGATCAAAAAGGTATTGAGTTGTTCTGGATAAAATCTGGTTTTCTTGTTTTCTTACTGGTATTGATTGTATGTCTCTCCTTACAGTTGTTTAATAATGAAATCCCATAACTGGTCTTTTGTTACAATTACCCAAACTGATACTAGGTTGACAGAAGAATGATTAATTTTGCAATCCTTTTAATGCCTTTTACATTTTTGTACATAGCTTCTTTCTTTTTTTTTATTTTATTTCCTGCTTCTTGTTTTAAATGCACATAAAATATATTTCAAAAGAGAGTTGCCATTGGCATAAACCAACATATGGCCTTCTTTTCAGTGTGGGACAGGATGAGACTACCAAAGTGTTTTTCCATGATCAGACATCAAAATGTGAGACAAGTCTCCAAGACGGACAGAGTGATATGTGTCTGTATACCGAGTCCCTCTGTTTCCAGGGAGCATCCTTTAGTGATGAATTAATTCCCTTTGCTTCTCTTCGTCTTGTGGGTATGGTCATTGCTGCTGTGCTTGTAAACTGATGCTTCTCCACCCTGACGTACTCTTCTTTCTTCATTAATTTCAGGTGACTGAAGCTCTTGTCTCTGTTCTCAGCATCCTTCGTTGCTATTTATGGAGTAGAAGGTCAGTTTGCTCTACTGAGACTGACTTTGTTAATCCTGGCAAGACCCCATTTGTTCATCTGAGAAAATGGTTGGGATCTCACTGCTTTTCTTATCAACCCATAGTGAGGTTTTCCTTTCACGTATAAATGTCTCAGACACCTGATAAGACTGGAGCTAGAGATGGGTAGGAAACAGTTTCCCTTTGCTGCAAAATTATTTCAGATTTCAGAAGCTCTCCTATCATGCTCCAGGACAAAGCTAATACTTTTTCAGGTATTTTATGTTCACACACAGGTTGAGAGAGATGGAGGTGGTTCAGTGTATGGCACTTACTCAGATTCTGCAACCCTCACCCAAGATGGGAATTTGGTCAGTCCTCTGCAATGCCCACATGACAGCTCTGTGAAGAGGGAGCAGGGAACAGGGACAGATTAAGAAACCTAAATTTAGGTATCTGGCTGCAGGTTATAGCAGCACATCAGATGTCTGAGCTTCTTCAGTTGATGGATATCAATGGAGTCAGTTCAACTCACTCTGAAGTAGGCACCAGGTCAACTGAACTGTGTTGATCAGGTGCTTGACATGGTCACCTACATGTTGATTTTGAAATGACATTATGTTGCCTGCCTGGCCACCCAGCTTTACAAGGGAGCACATCTCTCATACCTCCTGTGTCATATCAACTAGCCTCTTGTAACCCTTGCATTAAATAAGCAGCCTTGCATAAAAAAAACAGGTGGCATTGGGCTAGGATTTGACCTCAGTCCACTATCTCCCAAGTCAAGTAAAGAACAGGTTTCTTTCTCTGGTTGGTAGATATGTCATTTATACAACATGGAACAGCATGGACAGCTGAGGAGATTTGTTAGAGAGTGGCAGGAGAAGGACCAGAGCAGTCCTGAGACTTTTGCTTCCTTTCAGCCACTTACCTGGTTTTGTGTCGTGTTGGGTTGATGAGATGGGCTTACTTATATTTATCCACTTGCCTGAATTGCAGCTCTCCCTTTGGGAGAACTGCTGAGCCACCTCCCTTCCTGACTGTCGCCTCTGCAGCTGGCCCAGAAGCTGGGAGGTCTGAACTCTCCCTCAGAGGCATCCCATCAGGCAAGAGGCAGCACTTAACCTCTCCGAGGGAAGAGCACGTACAGGCAGTGGAGGATGAATGAGGTGAGTGCTGAGACAGGCAGGCTGGCGTGCTGCCAAGGGGCTAAGGAAGGCTCCTTTTGAAAGATGCCATTGAACTGCTCAACCCCCGTGGCGTGTGCAGCTCCACAGCCGGCATCTTTGCAGAGACCAGAATGGTTGAAGCTTCTCTCTGTCTTCTGCCTCTACTTCACTACTTAAGATGGAGTTTTGGAGATAAGCCTATACTTCCAAAATCCCACTTTATGTATTATCATCCTTAGAACCGTTTGTGGGTTTTTTTCTGGTTTAATTCCACTATGAAATGAACAAAGGCCCTTCTCCTGACATCCGTTCTTACCCAAGCAAGTGTGTTTTCACAGGCAAGGAGAGAATGCAAACCCTGTTCTTGGACTTATGGGGTGTTCAAGTGATCTAAGGTTTCCTCTTTGATAATATCCTAACTTACCTGTTTTGATTCTCTGTTAATTAAACAATTATTTCTTCATGATTCATCAAGTTCAGAATGATTCTTCATTCCCCCTTGAAACTACTATACTTCTGAAGTTCCTAAATCCAAAATGGCCTTGATGCTGTAGATTAAGATTTTTTTTTTTTTCCCCCCTTCCTTGCTGTCTGGAATTACAAGCTTTGGATTAAAATGTCGAGGAAGTAAACAAGTCAGATATATTGTTATTGGATCTCCACCTACCCCAGTGAAAGTCCTACTGGTGTTACTACTTGGCTACAGTTCTCTGTTAACCATCACGACAGATTCATTTTCCTGGTTTTGAGGGTTGAATAAATTCATCATCTTCCTACATCTATGGCCCAGCAAATCTGAGGTTTTTATTTTCAGAAATACTTCTGAGGTCTCAGCTCAGAAAACTGCTTAATTTCTGATTCTGTTAACAGGGAAGGTTTACAGAATTCCACATCTTTTCTGAGGTCCTTTATTCAGGTTCTTCTTTAATATTGGAGCTTGGAAGATTGTGTGTGTTCCAGATCAGAGTGTACTCCAGTGTTCGGAGTAATTGGCAGCCTTTGGAGCCTATAAAATTAGGAGCTGTTGGTCAGTGTTTCTACCAGAAGTATGAGCATCTTTTCGTGCACATACAGTGCTTGTTGGAATGGCTCCAGGGAGATACTCTCTTTTGGGTTGTGGGTGGCCAACAGCAAGGTACTATGGTTTTGGCAACTGTTTTCTGCACACTTTTTTCTTTTTTTTTCCCCTCTCATTTAAGAAGTATGCTATCTATATATAGCCTAAGGGCATAGCCTCTGCACTGAAATGAGTTGAAATTTTTTCCCACTGTTTTGTTCTTCCCTGACCCCATTCCATCGATGCTTTGTCCTATGGGCAGTTACTTTCTGAAATGTGCTCTGCTGGTGGAGACAGTCCATAAGGACAAGGACAAACCAGCACCCCTGGGAAAAGGCAGAGCCATATACTTGGGTCAGGCAAAAATACCTGGAAGCTGATTTAGCAGCTGCAGCACCCAAATGAGACAACCTCATTGCAGAACAAATACTTCTTCCTAAAGAGAGATACCTTTCTGTTCTCCATCAGCTTTCAGATCTCTTCCTTCCTGCTTCTCTTTCTATTTCACAAAAACCCTGAAGTGATTTTCAGGCTATCCTGCTCACCCACTTCTCTTTTAGGGATGTTCCAGTGGAGCTCTGCTCTCGCCTCTTTTCTCTCTGTGTGTAGCTGCTGGCTGATCCCATGTACAGCAAATGTCTCTATACTGCTGATAGAGCTGGTTTAACTTACTCACCTCTCTCCTCTGTTCAATCCAGGCCTTTCTTGCTGACACGTCTTGAATAATTATCGGCTCCCAGAGTGACTAACAGGTCCCAGCCGAGCCTTCTCCAAGACCCCTTTCTTAGTGGAGGAAGATTGTGCTGGCTACCCCATGCTGCCAGCAGTCAGGGCCCTAGAACTGGGTGCCAAATGTGACTGCCCTTTCTTACTGAGGCTGTTATGTACAACAAGGTATCTCAGTGTTTTCTTAACACTTACGAAAAATCTTAGTGCCAGTTGTGTGCAAGGAACTGGCAGTGGCTGTACCAGGCATGTCTGGGAGGTGCTCGTTGCTCTGCAGGACTGGAGAGGCTGTGGGAGGCTGGGCAGAGGATCACCAGGGGAATAATGCTGCTTCGAGTAATGGGAGTTCCTCAGCCTGGGGATTTCCTCCGGGGTTGGCTGAGTGAGGATGGCTGCTCAGACAGCACTGACTCTGAACAGATGTTGTGAGGGCAGTCTGAATACTTACTGGACAACCCAACTGAGTCATCAGGTATCGCTGCCTTGGTTTTGGAAAGGTGAAAATTCAAATCCAAGCTCTTAAGCCAAGCAATGCCACTAATGACCTCAGATCTGCAACAATTAAGGGAGTGATGGCCTTTCTGTTCTGGCTTTGTGCATCATGCAGTGAGGTCTTGATCCATGACTACAACTCCTAAGCAATAAAGCAGTACAAATAATTAATAATAATAATGAGTTGGGTTTCATTACATTATCTTGCACTGCATAAAATCCCCTGTGAGCAGTTGCTGCCTGTGAGAATATTTAATGTCTTGCTGCAATTTGAAAATATAGTGCAAATGACAGTGTAATAAACCAGAGAACTTCATCAACTTCTAATTGAAATTAATGAGAACTGAACTACTGCATTGTGCATAAAGGAAGAGACTTCTTTCCCAGCCTTAAAAGTGGTTGGCTCCAGGGGTGGTGTAGCTCAGTTTGAATTATTTTCCTATTCTACCTCAAACACTGTTGTTATGCAGAAAACTAGTCTTATTTCAGACAGCCAGCAAATATCACATGGATTAAAAAGTGGGACTTTTCTCTCAATTCCTGCAGAAGTGTTTTCACTATATATGTATCAGATCTGTAAGGAATTACGGCCATCTGTATTCTGGGAAAATAGGAGTTGAAACTGCCTTCCTTACCTACAAGACCATTTTCTACAATACTACTTCAGAAACTTATGCATACACCAAATCTTAACAAAAAAAGACTCTCTTATTTCAAGGTCACTTTATACCTCTGCGACAAAGCTATGAAGGTTAGGAACGGCATCAGGCAAAAGTGCAGTGTGCTGAGGCATGCCAGCGTGCTTGTCCAAAGGGCTGTGGAAGCTCTTTTGCCATCCCCTGGCAGCAGAAATGAGTAACAGAGATGGTCAGTACTGGTCACTGCATTTAATGTCTGTGCCATAACATATGGTATTACCATGCCATAACATAGATTCTGAATGCTAACATTTTGCACAGCTAGGATTTCAGGGACCCCTAGCAATTGCAGTGGGGCACAGCTCAAGGCACTCAGCTTCAGGTGACTGAAGTATTCCTGGTCTTCAAAGTTACATGTAATATTTACTTTTCTAATAGCATTTTACTCTAAAACCTGCTAAAACAATAAATTTTTTTATTATTATTTTTTTCCTTTACTCACTTGCACACCTTTAAGAATGTCTAACTTGCAGCAAGCTTTAGCCCAGCCATTTAGATCATTCCACATTACTATACTGCAGCTGTTTGCATTACATCTTGCGGGTCACTTGTGAAGGGAAGAGTTGTTGTGATGTATTGCACTTGCTGACAGCAGGCACAAATCAGGAGACTTGTACTTGGAAGCATATCATTAAATTTCAACAAGCAAGTTTACTGAAGAAGTCATTCTTCCTATGAGATCACTAAAGCTGCCATTGTCCATAAACTATTTAAAAGACCCAAATAAAGGGATACTTAAAGTCTTCAGCTGATAAGGCATAATGCTCTGTTTTCTTGTTTCTTTGTTTCTTATTCTCCTACTAATAGTCACTTTTTTTCTCA
Organism: Megaceryle maxima; assembly: GCA_024605025.1. Taxonomy (NCBI): domain Eukaryota; kingdom Metazoa; phylum Chordata; class Aves; order Coraciiformes; family Cerylidae; genus Megaceryle; species Megaceryle maxima. Next base: position 33,060 of record JANHGN010015981.1, read on the forward strand.
GTGCCAGAAAAATTTACACTCATGGACACCTACTTTCAGGATTGTTGGAAATAGAGGATATTTAAATACTAGCTCCATCCATATCCTACAGAGAGACCTAAAGGTCTCTGAGTTTTTTGATAGCTGCAATATAAATGACAAAGACATGTCACACAAGCCTCTAAGAAGCTGAGTTCAAGAGAGTGTCAGTCTTTACCTCAGATAATGTTGTCTTATTTTTTTTTCATAGCAGTTATGTACACTGTTTCTAAAAATAATTCTTTTTTATCTGCCATCAGCCAGCACCCAGGGTCTAATTCAAAGACCATGAAGTTAATGGAGATTATTCTAAGCAAAGATAAAAAAGATTCTCTAGAAGTAGAACTTGTGACATTTCATTCTATTTTGCTTTATCCAAATGTGAAGAAATAAAAACTACAAGTTCTGTTTTCTGACAATGTGATTAGTCTTCACCTTCCAGAGACTGAGGAAGCAGTGCCCTGAGTCCACATGCTCTTCTCAGAAATGTTTACCATCTTGGAACTAGAAACATTGTCTCAAAATCCCATCTTTCTTAATGGAATTTACTGCTTCTTGTTGGAGAAAGATGCTTTCTGCAGCAGTATTATGCATTAACAAGGCATGAATCAATTTACATTTTAATCATAGGGAGCCAACATCATCAGTTGGTGAGTGCTTTTACTTTACCTGAACTCACAGTCATTGGACTGATCCCAGTAGATTTGACTTTATGGTGACATTTGCTTTTACCATGACATCCCTTGAGTGCTCAGCCTCCATAAAAATAAATAAATGCTTCTGAACCTCTGCTAAATTCATTACCAATGAATCTTCTTTCACTATATTAAATTCTAAATAAAAAAGACAGGTTTATTTTAAGCTCTTAACAGACTGTTGTAGTTAATCGTGTATATCAGGCAAGAGGCTTGGTTGCTAAGAAAATCTTTGGCATGTTTCCATGGGATTTGTGTATTATTGACAGAAAAAGTACTAAATGATAGGAAATGCATCTGTTAATTTGAATAGTGAAGGGGAAAAAAAAAAATAGAACCATTTTCAGCTCAAATTTTGAGTTAATGCAAGCCTAGGCCAAAAATAATGCGCTTCCCATCAATACACAGAGTAGATATTTGGCTTTAAAAACCTGATTAAGATTTAAAGAAATTAAATCCCCATTTCTTTGTGGATAGAACATATGGACCTCTATTTGACAGTGGTTGCCCTTACACTGCTGCCTAGCAGTTCCTAGGATGAACTCAAAACTGAAATACGTTATTTGCTGAAACACCCTGTGTGCTTGTTACTTCCAGAAAAAATCTCAGCTGCGTTTACATTTCACGTTCTCCAGTGTGCAGTTGTCTTGCATGTGATCAGGCAGCGCTTTCTCCATAGTTTTTCCAGCTGTCCCAATTGCCATAGTCCAGAAGAGGGGGAGAAAAGATGGCCTGGGATGGGGAGAGAGGACAGAGTGGGACCTCCTTTAAAAATCCCTGATACTGCTTGCCTCAGGAACAGACACAGCAGTAGGCATCTAGGCCTTTAGCTGAATTAAGCCTGAGTAGAGGAACAGATGCCTAGTTCTGGGCTATAGCCTGGAGCTCAGAATGCTGCCAGGGAAGTTCTGCCAGGTACAAGGTGGAAGCAGCCAGTGGCAGAGACAGCCAGCATCTTGGCATGGATGGACATCCCTGCACAGGCCAAGGTTTAAAGACTGGCTGACCATAAAAAACATACTTAGTCCGCTTTGAACCTGTATTTTTGGTTTTGGTTTGTTTGGTATTTTTGTATTTAAATATGGACTGGAGTCATCTGGTAATCAAGAACCAAGCAGAGGGATTAGATCTTATTGATACATTCTCAGAAACTGTAATTTTAGTTGCTCTGTATTTAGCTATGCTCCATAATTCATACATGAGCCTACAACTCACCAGTTTGGAGAAGGAATAAGTCCCACAGGTCTACAGGCCAAATAAAACAGTGGCTCTATTGTGGGGGGATGTGTTATTTAGCAGGATAGCAGAGTTCAGTAACATAGCGTGGTGGCTAAGGAGCCTGTTCAGAGAATTAAGCTTTCAGGCACATGGAGGCCATTGATTACAGTGCAAGGTTCAAACAAATCCTGTGGCAAGTGAATTATTCTGTGAGATGATAATTTTATTTTGAGTTCTTTAATTCTTGTTGGGTTTAGGTATCATTTTTTATGCCTGGACAACAAAAATTAACGCTACAGCTGAAGCCTACGACCATCATCAGAGCACATGTGTTGCTCAGTAATTGCCTCCTATAGTGTTTATCTTCCCGGTGAAAGGAATCTTGATTTTTGTTTCTCTCTCATTTAAATGATTCTTTCTTATTTCACTTTAAACACAGGATGATTTTGTAGGCTGAGGAATAGGTTCCTGCCTCTGATTACCGTTGAGCAAATTAAGCAGCAAAACATTACTGGGCAATGAGGGAATCCTACTGGAGGGAAGAAAATTGAGAATATAATATGTTATAATTCAGTAATAGCCCTGAAGAGGATTATTCATTTGCTGTGGGAGATAAGAAGTCAGTTTTTTTTCTGGTTTCTTTCTGTTTCTGTAATTTTACCCACTCCTGACTTTGGGCAAGTCCTCCTAACTTCTTGTCCCTCAGTCTTCCCTTTCTGCAAAACAACAGATCCTTGATGGAATGTTGAAGGAATGGACACAGTGCTTTATAAATACGTCACAAGCTCTGGATTTTATGCTAGGAGGCATTTTCCAGTGCTCTTGGTATTTTTTCACAGAATCACAGAATCATCTAGGTTGGAAAAGACCCATGGGATCATCGTGTCCAACCATTCACCCTACTCTACAAGTTCACCCCTAGACCATATCCCCCAACACTACCTCTAAGCAATTCAAGATGTGACAATAAAAGAAATACATTTAAAAGTTATTATAACATATCTCATGGAGTGTCAGAGGTTTGTATCAAATATTTGATTCAAGGTTCTCTATGTCTGCTTTATAAGCAGCACTGAGGCAGGACACATTTGCTTAGCCTGCATATCCCTGGAAAGAGATCAGATATACATTTTTTAAAACAACTTCATTTACTTATGAGAAGAATATCTATCTGCAGCACTTCATCTATAAAATGTTTCATGCCTGCATAACATATGCACAGAGCATATGTTTTATTTTTACTTTATTACAATATTTCAGATTTAAACAAATTAGCCCAAGGCATAAATGCATTTTAATACACGCCAGACTGCAGAGAAGCATTACTAATGAAAAGGGCAATAATATACCTGACCATATTTTATTTACTCCCCATTAAGGACACAGTATACCTGCCTTTTTTATTTAGAATTTCATATAGTGAAAGAAAATTCACTGGTAATGATGTTATTTTGTTATTCTTCACAGGTTTTTCTTATCATTTTTTTAAGAGCTGCTTGATTTGAAGGCACCATTCAAGCTTTGTTATTCAGGGCTCTACTCCTTAAACTTACTCAGTTTCCATGCTCCATAACTGAGGAACATGGACACCATGGCCTCTGAACTACTTCTAAGATAGCTGCTAAAGATGACTAGGAAAGTCAAGACAGAAGGTTTAAATGTACTTTTGGGAGTCAACTTCTTTAATCCTGTGAAATGGTATCTAATAAGTATATTGAACACGTACTCCAGTAAACCCTCTTTCTCCCACGGAAGGCTTAGCTTAACATGGGATGCTATGTCACTAGTTATAAATACTCTACAGCAATGCAACCACCAAAGGTGATTGCATTGCTAGTTATATCAAATTTCATCCTTTAACTTAAGTCAGAAGTGTCCTCCTGAAAATCCTCTCAGTGCAGGGAAATTCAGTAGTTAATACTAGTGCATGTTATTGAATACTTAGCTATTGCAAATGTTTGTATAAGTAATTTGAATAGAAATAATGAACAGACTGGGTTTTTTTCTGTACAGCAAAATGGCCATTGCTAGGAGAACATTGAGGATGAGACAGGTTTAATGGTGATGTGAAGCAATACCTTTAAGTACCCTAAAAAAATTTATTTGCATGTTCTAACAAAATGTATTTGCATGTTCCTTCTTCTGTCCACAAGGTCTTGTTTGTCACAAGCAGGGCTGCCTACAGGGCCCTCTTGCCTTAAATCTTCTATTTGTCTAACCCGCTCATATGAACCCTCCTCAGTTTGTCTTAAGTGCCGTTACATGGGATGGCTTGAGCAGAATTAATTTAGGCTTTTGCCAGCTTCACTGCTGCTGTCAGGAATGGCTTGTAAGCATCTCAGCTGGATGGAGGAGGATGGAAACCTCTGGTGCAAAGAGGGAGAGAAGGGAGGTGTGTCTGTATTGCTGTATTGAGGGGGCATGCAAAGGGGAATGGTGGTGGGAGAAGTTAGTTAGGGAGTGAAACCTTTCCAGTTGGTTCAGCTGGAACTGGGGAAAAATGTGTCCATGGCAAGGTAATTCAGAAAGTGATCCAAAGGATGAACTTGGGGGGACTTTCTCTCAGGCACTTAGCCATATTTGTCACATTCAGTGCAGCACCAGGTAGCACTAATGTACAGGAGATGACAAGTTCAGCATGTGTGACTGTAATCCCACCCTTTCTCTGGTTCCCATGCCTCCTGCAGAGATGTGCACACCCACCGCTCACCCTCTGCAGGCAGACTCCTACACTCCTTTCACTCAAAGAACATCTCTCTCTCCGTTTCTCACCCAAAGAGGAGAAGGCTGTAGGACTCCCCTTTTACTCACCTTTCTTCTAACAGTGAAAAACCTAAACCAAGCACTGGTTCCAGATCTCTAGTTCTGTAAGGAGCCCAGTCTCATCAGCCTGTCTTCGGTACATGCTCACAATGCCTGTCAGGCACACCCCCGGCTCAGGGACAAACACTGCCTCTTCTCTGGACAGACTTACAGCTGGGCAGACACCAAACTGCTCAGCCTTGTTTGAAGTAGGGCTGCTTTCAAAATAAGCGGGAGTGTGTCTTAGGTGTATAAGGAACTGAAAAGCATAACAGGA
>JANHGN010015982.1:0-18429 GCA_024605025.1 Megaceryle maxima
AGGGACCAGATGTCATCCAGAGGGACCTGGACAAGCTGGAGAGGTGGGCCCAGGTGAACCTCATGAGGTTCAACAAGAGCAACTGCACGGTTCTGCACCTGGGCCAGAACAATCCCTACTATCAATACAAGCTGGGGGAGGAGGTAAGAGAGAGCAGCTCTCCAGAAAAGGACTTGGGGGGATTGAGAGATGAGAAGCTGGGCATGAGCAGCCAGTGTGTGCTTGCTAATTGCATGCTGGGCTGTATCAAAAGAAGTGTGGCCAGCAGATCAAGAGAGGGGATTCTGTTGCTCTACTCTGAGATCTCACCTGGAATACTGTATCCAGCTCTGGAGCTCTCAGCACAGGAAGGACATGGACCTGATGGAGGGGGTCCAGAGGAGGGCCACAAGGATGATCGGGGGTTGGAACACCTCTCCTATGAGGACAGGCTGAGGGAGCTGGGATTGTTCAGCCTGAAGAACAGAAGGCTCAGGGGAGACCTCATAGCCACCTTCTAGTACCTGAAGGGAGTTTGTAAAAAGACTGGAGAGGGCCTGTTTACAAAGGCCTGGAGTGAAAGGGTGAGGGGTAATGGTTTTAAATTAGAAAAGAGTGGGTTTAGATTGGATGTAGGGTACCTCATGTACCATGAGGGTGGCAGAACACTGGAACAAGTTGCCCAGGGAGGTAGTTGAAGCCCCATCCCTGGAGACATTCAAGGTGGGGCTTGATGAGTCTCTGAGCAACCTGCTCTAGTTGATGACCTCTAGAGGTCCCTTCCAACCCAGACATTTTGATAACTCTATAGTGTAAAGCTATGCTGTGGAAACTGGAGTTGCTTCCCAGACTCCATCTGCACATGAATTCCAGATGGCTTTTGTCTTCATGTTGGGGTGAGGCAAATTCTGACCTGTACTTTGATTTAGGAGTAAGGATACCAAATTCCTCAAGCTGAAGGGAGCTGTGTTGTGTTCAAATAGGTTATTGGCAGGCACATTATGGTCACCAGGGTTACAAGGCACCACAGCGCTCACTTATCCTTCAACCTAAATATATCCTAAACTGCCCTCTATTAGAAACTGTCTCTTCAGCACTGTAGAATGAATATCGAGAGACAAGCCACGCTATTAGGGCATTTTGATATATAGTGAGGTTTACTTAGGTCTTTACCTCCTGTTAGATTAGTATAGCAGCTGCTGTAACCCTCCTGTCTTTATTGATTAATTATTTTAGCACATAATTATTCAGTATTATATTTTTAATACTGATAAAACTGAAACTACTCTGAACTTCAAACAGGAAATAACATAGAAGGTGAGGAAAATTGATTGTATTTATGTCAACTGCCTGTGATGCAAAACTGGGACTAATTAATCTCTAGTGACCTGTTTGCTCCATTGATTTCTTTGGTGTTATGTTAAGGAAGAATAAGATCCATTATTTATTGCATTGCTAGGAAATAAAAAAGGACTGTGGTTAAATATACCCTCATAATGAGTTGTAACACTGCTTTGTTTTATATACACAAGAAAATAGACTCTTTTATTATTGTGGCTATTAAAGCACGTTAAATCTCAGATGAAGTATGCTTTAAGAGGAATTCTTTTTCCACTTTATGCCAAAATTACATCTCATTGAAATATTAGATCATTCAAGCCAAACAACAAAGGCAGGATGTTTTGATTTTGGGAACTAGAAACCTTTTCTTTCTCCTGATTTGCTGTAAGATTTTTACCTCTGCAAAAGCAGTATTTCATTTGTTAGGTTCATTTTTTAAAATATATGTTTCTACAGCACAGAAGTAACAGATCAAGCTGTTGTGGTTTTTTGTTTTGTTTTGTGGTTTTTTTTTTTTTTTTTTGCTTGTTTGTTTGTTTTTTTCAGAAGTACTTGGAAAGTAAATTACTTAAGCTAAAGCAATTTCAACAATTATGTAGTCTGATTGTAATTTTAGTGAATTAGCAGGTATGAATATTGTATAATATTATATTCATTAGCAGGTATATGAATGCAGACAAGCTCATGGAAGATAAAGGGTGTTTATTTCATTTATTTCAGCTGGAGCAAGTTTAAACTTTTTTTGTTTCTAAGAGACATTTTGTGATCATTAAAGCACTGACCAGCTGAGAGCCACCGTAATTCCACAATCAGGGATGTATTTAAGAAGATAGAGTTTAATGATGTGACCTTGTTATTCAAAATTCCTAAAACATCATCTGTTTACATATTTTTCAGTATTATCATTGTTGTCTTTGTGTGTAGAGACATATGCTATGCGATTTGTCTTAAGTAGAAGCTGACACAGTGCTAACAGCACTGGAAGCCTGCAAGGCCTGGAGGAGAGGAGAGAAAATACAGCAGTGTAGTGTAACAACTGTCAGCTGTGAGAAAGTGGCAGCATTGCTCAAATAGCTACACTGCTTTAGGGATCTTTCCTTCACACAGCTCCTTGTTTTGCTCAGATTAAGAGAGTGAAATCTCTGTGACATACTTAACACTAGGCAGAAATATACTGGTAGATTGAAATGTAACTGTAATAGTACACCTGAATGTTGTGTCTATTTTATAGACTCATAGCCAGTTGTTGCCATGTTTCTTTGCTTGTTTTAGGGAGCAGGGGAGCAGGATGTTTTCCATTGTATCATTAGTGGCAGAAAGCATCTAGCATTACAGTCCTGCACCAGAAATGTTAAATAGTTAATCAATATGGTGGCAAAGAAATAGTTAAATGATAAATTGTTATTAAACGCTATAAAATGTAAAGAAGGGGACCAGCCCCTCTTTGTGCTTCTGTTCAAAAGGAAGGCAGGTAGGATGTAATCCTTCTGAGCTTTTATAATATCTGAAGTCATCTCCCTTTTCAGCGCCATCCTCCCATGCTGGTGAATGATCTGTTTGAAGATATCAAAGATGGGGTAATGTTAATTGCCCTTTTGGAGGTTCTTTCAGGGCAGAAGCTGGTAAGAACTTCCTTCCTTCTAAATATACAAGATAGTTACGTAATTTTGCTAGGATATAATTTTCTAATATGCTTCTATATTTGAATACTATAAAAAACCTGACTGCTACATAGTAGAATAATTTCATTCACAGAGTGGGCTATCTGGTTACAAAACAAACAAATGAAAGGATTATTATGGACTGATGTTCATGATGTTCTTGATTTTATGCATTTTCTATTACTTTTGTCTTAGGAGTTCATAAAAATAGCTTATTTCTATTAGTCTTTGCAGTTCATCTGGGTGTTACTGCTGTGACACAAATGAAATCTAAACTGCAAGCTATTTCTAGACATCTTGATGAAATAATGACAGTCTTTTCTTATTCAGTTTATGGCTTTCTCTTTGAAGAAAAAGTAAAGCCCTCAAATTTCATGGGGTCTCACATCCGTTTGCCTGACAGTAGCTGCTCTGCTACTGTAAAGTACCTTAACTGATGCCAAATGGCTTTTTTGCATACAAGTTTTATCCAGAGACCACGGTGTGTACATGGCAAATAGGCTGTCTCTTGGGAGCTAGGCTAGTTTTGTGCATGAGAAGTGGGATAAAAATGAAGGGTTTAAAGCCAAGGGCTCTCACTTTTTTCCAAACCAGCTCAAAGATCAAGCTGCAGCATCTGAAGGAGTAGAGCAGCAGTCCATCATTCAGCTTGCTCAAGGGTTCAGACATGACCTGCTCCCTCACAGGCAGACACTTTTCAAGTGCCACACTTCTGTCTCTTTTCATATTTCACCTCTCTTTTAATGCAAGTGATAACTCAAAAGTAGGCAATAATTCAGACTGCAAGAGTGATTTCACTGAAAGATTGGAAAAGAACCCTGTACTTCAAGGGTGTTTCTGCTCTGTTGAAATACCTGTTTCTGTTCAGCTAAGAAAGAAAGTCTCCCTCATGTGGCAAAACAGAAGTAGTAAAACAGGAAAAGCATTTTAATGACAGCATGTGTTATAATACCATACACTATATTGTATACTGCCTATATTAATTAGTGAAAGACAAGAGATATTACAGAACCAGAATAATGGTTGGTTAATGGAAAGATTACGTATACCAGAATATGATATTCTGTAGTAACTTCAAGAGAAATTTCAGACTCTCTAGCAGGCCATTTGTAACTTTATGAACATGAAATTAAATCATAGTAGTTGTGTATTTACATTACAATATAAGATTCAATGGGCAATTGAATTCCACTATGGAGTACTAGAAAGATATGTTCTTGATTTAATTCAAAGAATTCTATCTTTCTTTATCTTCCATATTTGAAGTTCAGCAAAATTAATTGTTCAATTAGGGTTTGTGATAGTGTTTTTTGGATATAAATCCTCTAGGTATAATGTCTTCACTGCAGACTGATTTTTAAAAATAACAACCTCCTTCACTTATGCTTTGCAGACAAAAATATTTTACTGAGAGAATGTTACCTTTTCTCAAATAAGTATATATACTTTGTGTGTGTGTATAAAAATAGTAGTAGTTTATTTTACATAAGAAAAACAATTTTCTGATTTGATGAAGTTTATACGCAGAAGCTGACAGCTTGCATCCTGACATTCTTAAAACACATATAACTTTATTATAAAAGAAGTATAACATTTACATCCCCTATAACTGTCAGTCTTCCTTGTTGGTATATGCAAAGATACAATTTGACTGTTCCAAGGAACATTTTTACATGTAAATCAGACTATGGTATGTACATGGGCATTTATAATAATCTGGAACTTCATTTTTTTGCAACAAATTGTCATAAGTCTAGTTGACATTTACGCTGTTCTTTCTCTTTAAGCCTTGTGAGCAGGGACGTCAGCTGAAGAGAATTCACTGGGTTGCCAACATTGGCACAGCTCTTAAGTTTCTGGAAGGAAGACGGGTAGGTTTGGTAGCTTCTAGTCCTGTCTTTTTTTGTTGTTGTTGTTCTTCTCTCTCTCTCTCTCTCTTTTTTTTTTTTTTTTAATTTTTTTTTTTTATTTCTTTCTTTAAATATATGATTTATGTCAACCTACTTGTTTTTATTCTCCAAAATTTGAGCTATTTATGCAGTTTTCAGATTCTACACAGTGCTTAAAAGCTGCTGGAAAGTTAAAATGTCAAGGTCCAACACTAATATGGACCCATGTATAGGGTATAGGGTTTTTTTAAATGTGCTCTTCAGCATCTTGTGTTCACTACTTTCCTGTTGCTGTTCTCAGAAAAGAACAATAATCTTCAGTTCAATGGAGGCATTCATTTAAAATAATAGACTTATGAACTTCACTAGGTTGTAAACACAAAACTCCACTCCCATGAGAATTTAGAATAATTTGCCCCTTATAAGATTGGCAGGACTTGAGATTAATTCCTGAATTGTTTCTGGTAAAACCAGTGCAGAGGCCAATTTAGAAATGAAACAAAATATTTTACAAATTTAACAAAAGATATAAAACCTAAAAGCTCAGTGTGATCTAGGTATGAATATCAAATAAAAGTAATACACTTCTACCTTTTTTCCTGACTTTTCTTTCTGTATTTTAATAACTTGTGTATGTTACGGGGTTTTATTATTTTAAAAATTTGTTCTTTTCTTCTAATTTCTTCATTTTACTTCAATTTTTCTCAATATAGATGTAATATCTGATGAATTTTATATCTCCACAATGCTCTTAGAAATGCTAACCAGGAGTTGTTGGGTTTTGGGAGTCTTTCCCTCTCTTTAACCCTATGGCATCTTGACCTAATTATATTTCTGTTACATGGGAAACAATCTTAGGAGATGCTTGTAGAAAGAAATCTGTAAGAACTTTTATAATTAAAAAATGTATAATCAAAGCAAAGACAAATATATTCCTGAAGCAAAATTCAGCTTTAGCTTGCAATTTCACTATGTAGTACAGTTTGTTAATACAAACCATATCACATGCAGCCTGGGAGTGGAGGCTTAGATACAGAGAGAGCTGCTTTCTTGTGAGACCTCTATAGCCTAAGACAAGGCTAAGGTGAAGAGCAAAAAAACCATGCTTCCCTTGTCCACATGTCACAACATACCAACTTTCACAAGCTTTGAATCATCCCCAAAATAATACAGCAGTGCAGCTAGCTAACTGACCCTGCTGAAGATCACGACAGATTACTGATAATGGAGAGCTGTTTTTTTTCTTAAATCTGAGTATTTTTATTTGGACTTTTCAAAGTTGTTTTTTTTTTTTTTTTATGTACTTTGAATCAATATGCTAGATTTTCTTCTAGAGGGAGTTGGAAATAAACAGCGGTGTACATTAGCAGGTGGTTTCTAGATTTAAAGCAGCCTGAAGGATCTATCTGTCTATCCAGTCTGACACCCTTTTCCTCCCAGAGGAGGTGGGGATGCTGTTCAGATAACAAATGGCTCTTCAGCAGCTGAGTGCAGGCCCTGTCTGTCTTGAAAGGTGAATGAACAGAGGCGGGTGGCTGTGCCCAGTACTTTGGGGAGTGCCAACAGGGTCTCCCTCCTCCATGGGCTCTCCCATAAGTTAAGTTTATTGCACATTTAATCAACGTCCTACTTTTATTGCCCAAGCAGACTTCTGCAAATACTCCTGCTATACTGCAAAATGTGTCTGGCAATTAACTGATACCATTCTGGACCAAAGCGTCCTGGGTTTTTTGGGGGTTTTTTTTGTGGTTCTGAAAGGTTTATTTTGTAGTTTTAGATCCGTTTTAATGGACTATAGATGAAAGGTAACAGAATAACTATACTAGATTGTCTATGCTTCTGTAAACAGTAGCCTAATTGGAAGCTTAGAACTATAAGTTTGTCTTGCAAGGGAGCTTTAATCAGCAGCAGTAATACTCTTTACAATAAAAGGCTCTCTACTGGAGAGCTGCAGCATTCTCTTTTCCCTTATCTTTCTTTTATAATTTCTTTCCCCTTCTCCTTTTCTTGTTTATTCTTAAACTCACTTTTCTCTTTCCAAATCATCCTCCTCCAAATCTTTTGGAGCTATAGCAGAAGAAAGAAACCCTTGCTTAATTTAAAATCTGTTATGAAGTATTTGCTTTCCTTATTAATTGTGTTGTAAGATGTGCCAGAAATTTGATTTATTTGCATTATAGAATTAAATTAATGCATTTACCAAATAATTAATCATTTAAAACTTATATCTGTATCATCTTTTTCCCTTTGTTTTTCATGCTAGTCTATATACAGAGGATCTCCGGTTTGTACAATAGTTCTATGTAATTTTATTGTTCTTTTTTCTTGAAAAGAAATATATTTTCTACAAGTAATAGCATGCAATGGTCTTAAAAATCTCTTGTTACTGTGCCTATAGTTATCTAAAAAGTGAAATTGCATTATTCACTGATGTTTTTAATTAAGAAACTTGTTACTTTTGATTGCAAAAATGCCTTAAAAATGTAAAACCTTTTTGAAATTCATTTCATAATTGCTTATCATTCCTCATGTGTGGCAATAACACATGTTCTCTTTCCTACATAGATTAAGCTTGTCAACATAAACTCAACTGATATTGCTGATGGAAGGCCTTCTATTGTGCTTGGATTGGTGTGGACCATAATTTTATATTTTCAGGTGCTACATTTTTTTTTATGCTTCAATGTAGCTTGCTTAAATAATGGTTCAGATCATCATTTCACATAAACTGGTCTATTCCAGTCTTCCACCATAGCTAAACCACTTTATGATTATCTGAGGATCTGATGCTGAATAAAGCATAAGTTGATGGTGGGTGAGGTTCACACTGCATAAAATGAGACGCTTCTCTTTGGAATTAGATTGGTCTAGATCTAGAATGGTGTTCCTTCATCACTTTCTTCCACCTTCTCTGAAGAATACAACAGAGCAACAACAGCAAAAAAGAATAGAATTATTGATTCCTGTTACAAGTACCTTTAGCAACCTAGTGGTGATTGTGCTGATTCCAGTGCACTTAATGTCACAGTAATTATTTTAAAACAATGCATGTAAACATGCTGGTTGGACTGGAAGATGCAGATAATTGCATGGACAAAATTTAGTTGCGAATTGTGTAGATGGAGAGGGGTTTGAATGTGTAGAAGAGAAATAATTTGCAGTTTGTTAAAGTTAGGTGGGAGGGAAAAATGGTTTTCTAAGTCCTGTCCATATGAGTTAACAAAATGAGTCTCTACTCAACAATTAAGCAAGAAAATCAGGGCTGCTTTTTTTTTTTTTTTTTTTTTTTTTTTTTGGCATTCTTTGTCTTTGGCTCTCTTGTGATGTAGCTTTCATGTCTCAGGGATGCTGTTCTCCCAGGCACCAACCAATGTGACGCCTTTAATGATTCAGATCCCCTTCTCGGAAGAAAAGTTAGCCAGAATGATATTAACATTTTTATTTTAATTTATAGCTCATTGAGATGAAGAGGGAGAATTATGCTTCTCGGAGTTATCAAAACTCTAGTTCTCTGCATCAGTTTTACTTGGGTCATTTTTTGATCTTTTCTTTAGTTGTCACAGGCAGATACATCTTTTTGACATGAATGAAAACAGAAATGCATGAGAGCTTTGGTTTTAATTGTGCAGACTCATTCTGTGATGTGACAAAACTTTATTACATCTGAAACAAATTGTTAGTTAGCTTAATGTTCCTGAAAAATCAAGTTAGTGATTTTCAACTGATGTAAGGCATGATGTGAGTAACTGTCATACACCTTTGGCAAGAACTACTAATGCACTTTGCCTGCAGTACGTTCACTATTCCTTCACAAGGTACCTCTAAGCAAAAGCACAACTGAGTTTGCCATAACATTAAATAAAGAAATATCCAGACAGGATCATTGACATCACTTCCATTCCTTATTTGAATGAGCCTCCTCTGAAATTAGTGGATTATTTTATAATTTGAATTCAAGCTAAATGTAAGCCATTGTCTCCTATTTCAATGGTAATTTGTCATAATAGATAACATGACACACTGGCATATTGTTCTAGCTGTAGGGTGTCAAGAAAGTAAACGACTGCTAAATGTCTTGTACTTCTGAAATTAAGACCATCATCTGGGCACACAGTAGCATTTTTGAAGCCACTTTAATGTACAGTTAAATAAACCACAGCACATTAATCATAGCTTTTGCCCAACTTTATTTTGTCAGTCATGTTAGGAGATTATTTAAGAAAGAGGGGAGAACTGAGATTTAGCTACAAACAGTCCATTAACATTTTATTTCCCTACAGATTGAAGAGCTTACCAGCAACCTCCCCCAGCTGCAGTCGTTGTCTAGCAGCACTTCTTCTGTGGAGAGTGTTGTCAGTTCAGAAACTGCTAGTCCCCCAAGCAAACGGAAGGTGGTAACCAAGGTCCAAGGAAGTGCCAGGAAGGCTTTGTTAAAATGGATACAGCACACAGCAGCAAAGTAAGTGACCTATAAATGAAATGAATGTATATCTTTTAAGTGCAAAATTTTTCTTCAGATTTGAAACTCTCAGTCAGGGATTGTCCTTTTGCTCTCTATTTATATATCATCTCCCTGTGATCATATTCTTTTTGACAGCTGAGACTGCTAAATGTTACCACCATACCACAAGCAAGTAATAAATAGCAATTTGCATTAATTTTACAAGCAATCATATTTTATAGTTTCTGGATAATGAATGAGATTTATCTTTGACAGAATAAGGAATTGAAAGGAGAATTAGATGTCTGAATCTCAATATATTAGTCCTGTTGACAAAACATTCAATGTGACAGTGCAAGTACCACACCAGCTTAGCATTGCTCAGTAACAGAGCATCTGGCACTTGTTGAAAGGCAAGTGATGAAAAGTTATGAATATTCTTCTGCAGTTTTATGATACAAGGGACGTATTACCAAAAATACTGCCCTGAATTTTCATTTTTTAAAATGAAAATTATTTGGAGTTATTTTTACAATCTCTTGTTAAACTAAGAATCTTCTTTATTTTGCATAATTCTCCCATGTTTACTCTGTTTCCAAAAAGACACTGAAAAGTGCATCCATTAGGTCAGAGATACAATAGAGTTTGATAGCTTCCACAATAAGAAAGTAAACATCAGAGGTAAAAGGAGAAAAAAAAAAAAAGATTTATTTGTTCAAATTAAGAAATCACTGCTATTTGAAGAGATCAATCATGCACAGAATTTGAGGGGAAACATCCAGTTATGGAATAGTGCCTCAGAGAAAAGAAATACAATTGTAAAGAAACAGACTTTTTCATTCTCTAACAAATAGGTAGAATACAGTAAATTATAGTGCAGTACAATCTAATTTTGCATTCTTTTTACTGCACTGTTGTCAGTAAGAGACAGGCAACTGAAAGTGGTCAGCTGCAATTTCCAGGCACGTAAACAAGCAAAGGACAAAGAAACTCATAAACTAAGCAGTCAACATTATTGGGAAGAGTAGGTATAATGGGATGAAAGAAGCCTGGAGGAAGGGTTTTGCCTAGCCCTGCTTCCCATTGCAATTTGCATGGGCAGCTCATTAAAGTTAATGAAAGTGTTTCACTGATCACAGTGAGCTTTGAATGAATCCTTCATTTGGAGTTATTATTACTGTGAACCTCCCAAAAGCAAGGCTACCTGTTTAGTGAGTAAGTGTGTCCTCAAAGGAAGTCTGCATGATTAAAGTAAAAACCAGTCTTTCAGTCTGTGGACCACCATACCATCCTAAATTACTTTTAAAGGAAGCACTTGTAAGTGTGATTCAGTTTGGATTACTTTCTCATTATATATAATTATTTGTTGATCATTTGTTTACTTTTTAGTGCACACGTAAGTGTTCTGGGTGTATGAAATTATAGTATTACACATGCTTTTGGTAAGACTATAAAAAAATTTGTTATATTTTTACCTGCACAGCAGTAATGTATGTCCCTGTTCATGCTTTCATTTTAAAACATAACATTAATGGAGTATTTTTTTGGTTTTGTGGGGGGATTTTTGTTTTGGTTTTTTTGGGGGGTTTTTTTTGTTTGTTCGGTTGGGGGTGGGTGGTTTGGTTTGTTTGTTTGTTTGTTTGTTTTTGTGGGGGTGGGGTTTTTTTGTATAATACTGATGTACCTAACTGAACTGCAGTACTCATAATGGAGGGAGGTTTGATGCCCTTTATAGTAAGGGAGAAACTAGTGAATGGAGCTGTGTACATCCACAGATTCTCTGTGTGTCATATCAGAACCTTGAGAAGTGTGGTGCACTTCATTTGTTCAAAATAGCATTGGCCAACTGTCACTAGTAAGCCCACTGGTGACAGATACAGTACAGATACAGTATGTATATGACAAAAAAAACCTTTTTTTTTTTTTTTCCATATTCTTTAGGCAAGTTGGAATTGAAATCAAAGATTTTGGACAAAGTTGGAGGAGTGGTGTTGCATTTCATTCCATTATTCATGCTATCCGCCCAGATTTAGTGGACTTGGAAAAAGTGAGGGGAAGGTCAAATAGAGAAAACCTGGAAGAAGCCTTCACAGTTGCAGAAGCAGAACTAGGAATTCCAAGGCTCCTTGATCCAGAAGGTACCTAATGCATAGCTGAAAAAACATTGAACTACTTGCATAGGTTAAATCAGAAGTGCTAATTCATAGTGCTTAGAAATATAAGCAGCATTTTATGCCATTAAACTAAAAATTAACTTACTGTGTTCTATGCTTGTCTAGATGTGGATGTTGACAAGCCAGATGAAAAGTCTGTGATGACCTATGTAGCCCAGTTTTTGAAGTACTGTCCTGATCCTCATCATACAGTGACTGATGTGCAGGAAACTGATGTAAGTTTCTCTTGCATGACTATACAAATCAGTTTACTGGGAGGGAGGGATTTGTAAATTCATTTTATAGCTGTCTTATAGTTTATTTTTCCTTTTCTTGAGCAGTTCAAGTGAAAAGCAAGCACAATGAGAAAACTGGGAAAGATTTGCTGAGAATAAAGAAACAAGTGTTGCAGATGTTTACTAGTAGATGGAGAAAATAGAGTGGTGATCCTGCAGGGATTTTCCTATTTTCAGCAGTAGGAGCCAAAAAAGAACACAAACCTTTATTGTAGATAGTAGCAAACCAATGATCCTAAAGTTCCCTATGAGGTTTTCAAGCATAACACCATTGCTATTGCAGTAATTTTTTACCTGAAGCAATGAGTTCTGGTTTTATCACAATGGCTTTCTGGATAAGAACAAGAATAGTCCAAGAGATTGCTCAGATACAGTCTCTCAGCTTTTAGACTCACAAGGCAGTTACAATTTTGACACAAGTTTCATTCTATTGTACAGTGATGCTTGAATATTAAGTCTAAGCAATTGTTTTCAGTCAAGATTTTTTCTTGGTTTTTGTTTTGTGTATGCATTGGCTAGTGCATTGGCTTTGCACTGGAATGGCTATACTCAGTGATGCCAAGTGGTCATGACTCACTTTCTAATCCTGATCATTTGCTTTCTTCATGGCAAACACAGGAAGCACTGCTGAGACAATCTGTTCAGCCCCAGCAAGAGAGGAGGAGAAAGCACTTTTTTTCTGTGCTTCGTTGTATTCCCTACAGAACTACAGAAGAGCTTTGAAAGGAGTGAATCTCCTTCCTTACAGCTCTGTGGGGTTAAAGCAGCCATAGCTTTGGTGTCCCATTCCAGTGGCCTGAGCACTTTCTTCCTTGCTGCAAAATTAGTCTGAGGACGTACGTGTGCCGATGCTACATAGCGAGCACTTAAGCCTCATGCTGTGGCCTTGTGACAGGCTAAGGCAGTCCCATCATCTCCATACCACGGCATATGATGCAGTTGCTGCTGCCAATAGCCTCATCTGGGTCTGCTGCCTGTGCTGCAGTTGCATTTTTGAGGAACAGCCTCACTACCTTCTCCTAAGCTTTATGCAGAGATGATGCAGGAGAGTGAAGGACTCAGCCACTCCATGCCCTGCCTGCCTCTGGCACAAAGACAGTAGAACAGGAATTGTGAAAGGGAAACTAATGAGTTGCCTCCAGAATTCCCAGTGAATTATTAGGAAGTGAAATAACACAAATGAGCATGTTTAGCTCACTTCCACTTACAAGACGCCACTAAGATATTGCAGTAGCAATCCAGGTCAATTTTGGTAGAATTGCTTGTCTCCTGCATGTCACCCTGCAGAAATCAGTAACTCCCAGACTTTGAGAAGAAAGTAAGAGTTCAACATTTCACTCAGTTTCTAATGTCATTATTCTTTGTTTCCTCAACAAAGAACTATATTCCTTCTCACACACCTGATGGAGTTGCCTCACAGTTTTTGAGACAATCTCCACTTCTCCAGTGGAGCCTCCGGTAAAGAATAGTGATGGGGCCCTCAATTTTTTCTGACAAAAATTCTGCTTATCCATCTCTTGAGAAATTCCCATCCCTATTAGGCACCTATGTCAACTCTACACCTAGCTCCCTAAGCTGTATTCATATGACTTCTAGTTCCTTTGCCTCTGATTATGGTAACAAATGATAACCACATGGTATGTCATAGGTTGATGGGAATGACATCTGGATGGATCCAGGCTAGTAAGCCATGCACAGACAGGTCAGTAAGCCATGCACAGAAAGTCCAGGACATAAAGTAGTCACTGGCCCTGAAGCAGTGAAATACATAGAAAAAAACAGCACGATGTTTTCATCTGTTAGGGACAGGATAGATACAAGCTCTGAAATGTCTAAGCTTTTGGAACATTTTGGTCTTTAATTACTGTAAACTTTTGTATTTCTGTCATACATCAGAGAGAGAAGCTTATTTTGCACTCTAGCTGATGTTCCAGGGATAATTTGTCAACAGATAATAAAATTTCTCATACTCAGAACTTGGATTTTAAGATATTTGATCTGTTCTCAAGAAAATCATGATAGATAGGTACATGAATTCCAACACATGTTAGGACCTTAGTTTATACCAGTCTGGAGGGGAAAGAAGTCAGAAGTTAATGGTGTCGATCCTGTTGCCTGTAGGATACCTAGATGAAAAAAGATATCTTGAGAATTCTTGGCAAAATAAGCATATCATTCATACTACATGATACTTATGGGGAGATGCTAGTGCTCAAAACTCAACAATGCAATTTAAAAATATACAGACACAAATATTACATTCCATTTTTATACAGTATTTGAAGGGAAAATTGAAAACAAATCTCAGTCAGATGTTTTGTAATTAAATATCTCGTGGAGCTGGTTTTTCTTCATCCATTGCTTTCCTATCTTTTAACTCGAATTCTTAATTTTGTATGAGTTGGTGAAAATTAGGCAAAGGAGTATTTAATTCGTTATGTTAAGTAAGGCTATCACAACTGCAGACCCAAACTAATAGTGGTGCTAACAGCTCAAGGGAGATTGACAGCTGGTGAGGACACACCAGTGTGAGTGCTGTGTCCAGCTGTAGGTTCCTCAGTACAAGAGACCTAGACGTATTGGAGGGAGTCTAACAAAGGACCACAAAGATGAGGAAGAGAGTGGATCATCTCTCCTGTGAAGAGAGGCTGAGAGAGCTGGAGCTGTTCAGCTGGGAGAAAAGTCTCAGATGGGTCTTATTGATGTGTATAAATACCTGAAAGGAGGGTGCACTTTTCAGTGGTTCCCGGTGATAGGGACAGAGGGCAATGTCACAGGAGGTTCCCTCTGTACATCAGGAAACAGTGTTTCACTGTGAGGGTGACTGAGCACTGGTACAAGCAGCTCAGAGAGGTGTCCCCATTCTTGGGGGTATTCAAAAGTGGATGTGGTCCTAGGCAGCTGGCTCTAGATGTCCCTGCTTGAGCAGTGAGTTTGGATGAGATGACCTCCAGAGGTTCCTTTCAACCTCAACCATTCTGTGATTCTGCAATTTTCTGATGATGTTTAAGAGCATTGTTCTTATATTTAAGACCGTTTTTTAATGAAACAGCAACAGCAAAGGTCTTCCTACAATGAAATAGGACTAGTCTTTTCTAAATGGCATTATACAAGAAAGGAGATTTAAATGCCTTTCAAAAAAAATATGGTGGATTCTGTTTATAAGAGCGAGAACTATTTTCTGTAGTGCTTAAGGAAACATTTGTAAACCTATTACTTTGCCAGTTTACAAGAAGTCTTTTTTTAATAGAGGTAACTGCTTGAAATCTTATTATGGCAACTGACTTTCTTGACCACACAAGCCATTTAAGTACCATTTTTCAAATTCCTTTCTGCACCCATGGTTATTCTAATATTCACCTTGCTAAATTAATTGACTGGAAAAAATGCAAAGGAGAGAGTACTTTTCCCAGCGCACAGACTTAGCAGTGAATCAGGTAGGAGACAGTTATGTGACTATGTAATCCATTTAGATTGAAAAATCATTTGTTCTTTTTCAAGAAGTGTTGTCCACAGATTCTATTCTAGGTACACAAACAAATGTAAGATCAGACCAAACATGAGATCAGTTCATTTCAAAATAACCCCTTTGTGTTTTGTGAAAACCATGTTAAGTGTATTGGATGCCCTTGTGATCACCATAGCTAACAGTGCTAAGTAGAATAGTGTCTATTGACTCTTTATTCTCTCTTACTGACTTGGAGTATCCATATCAATTGTAATGCTTCTCTTAGGTATTTTGCATTATTGTGTTAGTTATTTAGGACAGTATTGATCCATCTTTAACATATGATGTGTAGTCAACACATCTCAAAGAATCACAGTTATTCTACGGTAAGTAACTATTTTTCCAGATAAAATAAATCATTTAGTGACTACTAATCTGGAAGTCAGATTTAATATGAAAACTACTTCACTGATGATGATATGATACAGACATATGAACAACATTATTTTAAGTACATCTTGTAGTCCTACATGTGTGGCTCTTTTATTGTTCTCTCTGGACTTTCTGCCTACTTTTCCTTTATTTTTGCTTTATTTTATTTTTGCTTTATTTTATTTGCTACTTTTTTTTTTCCTTCTTGTTTTTCCATTTGTTTCATATTGCTAGGAACTTCAAGCAATCCCAACTTTTTTCATTTCTGTTACAAAATTTAAGGTAAGGGTACTATGCTTCAGAATGATTGCTTGAATTGAACCTTTCATGTTTGTAGTCTGTTTTTATCCTGCATTTATTCAACTTTAGCTTTTGGATATTTTTACATACATTGGTTTGCTATCCTGACATTAATCCTTCCAAAAAAGCAAAAAGATAAACCTAATGATTCTGAGTCTAAGTCTACATTCTTATATGAACTGATCCTAACAACCTAATGCTTAATTTTGCAAATAACTTGCTTTTCTATGATATTTCTTGTGAAATTAACTTTGCTATAATAAATCTGACTATGCTTTTTACTTTAAGTATAGATATAAACATGAAAAAATAGATTATAGATCAATGTTTGTAATCTCATGTTAGATGGATATTTTGTATGTCTTTAGGTTTATAGATATTAGATTTTATGTATGATTGTGTAATTGGTGTACATGAACTGTGTATTGGAAGGAGAGAGCATTCATGTGTAATTACATGATATGCACTGATCCTTTTCTCATATAAATTAAGATGTTTTTAAAAATACACTTTTAAAATCATCCTAGTATTGTTTAGATACTTATAATTTTCTAGTGTTAACTGAGAGAAGTACAGAAATTTAACATGGAGTATTTGAAATGAACATTCAGAGGTGAAACTGGAAGACTGCAGAAGTGAATATATTATGAAACAAATGACAGTTGTCACTGCAGTGAGTCAGTAGTGTTTATAGTTTTACCTGATGCAACTAATTACCTTGATTCCATACTCATTTTTTAGTGTTTTGTTGTTTGGATTTATTTTTGCTTTTAATAGATAAGCTATAGGTTATTTTCCATTAAGTATGATCAAAGGTTCATCTCATATTATGTATATCTAACTAGTGATATATTTCGAAGTGAATACTGATAGCAAAATTGTTCCCATCTTCTCAATCCATTCAACTAAGTCTGGGCAGCTGTAATGGGACCTTTTTGTGCATTCTTAGCCTCACAGAGCCCCAGTGCATTGTTGCTTAATCTAGTGAAAGTTTGAAGTGATACCAAGATAAAGAAATTTACAGTGCTTTTATAAATTTAACTATAGAGGAAGCACACTAATTCAAAGCATTTCTTATGTAAAGTCTTTCTCCTTTTGTGCTATGATGAGCAATTAATTCAGAATATAATCCTGTCACCTCCAACATCTTTTTGCCAGCAGAATTCCCCAATGTAAGAGGAATTTCCTGAGCAGCAGCTGCAAAAATAACTTTCTGAACTCTTCCAGTCATTTACTACTTTTACAGATAGACATTAATAGCTCATTGTTGAAGACGATGCTTGACTCAGCATTTACCAAGCATCTTTGTTACTGTTAGTGAATGTGTTTCAGTAATACACATAGATGTATACATCTAATAGCACCTATATGTAAGACAGAGTTTTAAAAATGAATAGCATTAATTGAATTAATCTTGATTTTCTTAGCACATAGGAAATGCAATAGTTCAACATTCTTGAAAAACAAGTGACTTTTTTTTTTTTTTTGGATTTAGAAGTTCATATTTGAAATTGCTATCCTGCCTGTGCTTGAGAATTTGAACAGTTCACCTAGTTTATAACTCCCCATTTGAGAACACAACAATGTACTCCATAATTAAATATCTCATGAAACTTAGATGTGTATTTTTAGTTCTTCAAACACCAGAGTATTCTGTGTTATGGAACATTCAAACTAACTCTGCTATATTGGTTAATAAGGTAGTGTTTTGACTTTAAGTCAAAACTTTCCTTGTGAATTTAAATTGTATCCCCTTATCATACTGCAACTCATAAACACTTTTCTCTAATTACCTCCTTTGATGTTCTTTGGCAGTTGAGTGCTCCAGTTCTGCTCATCTCTGCAAACGAGTGAATAGGCATAGAATGGTGTCAGGATAAATTAATACTTTAAAAAGCTGTTTGGAGCTATCTTGCAGAATAAGTCATAGTGGCTTAGATAAACTGAAATAAGCGTCATCAGAGATCAAAGTTCCTCATACTAGGGAAAGCAAAAATAGATAACTTTTCTCTGATGTTTATTTCTGAACTGTGTGCTCCTTTGGATGTGCAAGTTTTAGAATATAGTTTGCATATATATAAGAATCCTTTTGACTTTTTTTTACTAAGAGTAAGAACCACTAGGCACTAATGAAAATCTTGTTTTAAGAATGATAGCTCACTAAACCAGGGGGATATTGGTGACAGGTACTTTGGTGTCAGTCACCCAAACTGAGACTTTAAAGTGCTTTTGTATCAACCAAGGACCGCAAAATTGAGTCTGCAGGTGATAAGGGATGTGCTGAACTGGAAACCTGCATAAAAAGATGTATGAATAAATAAATAAAATACTTATCATGCATCGTTGCACAATGTCTTTAATGACATTCAGTTAGATGGTTACCAAAACACCTACATCTTCTGCAATTAAAGAAAGTAAACAAAAAATTGTCTAACTAAATAGTGGGGGGGGGGGGGGGGGGACACCCAAAAACCCACACCCCCCGCCCG
>JANHGN010015982.1:22314-35217 GCA_024605025.1 Megaceryle maxima
CAGCATTTACTGCACTATCATATTAAATATTACTCAAAGATAAAGTATTAACTTTAAGAAAAGGAATATACTTTGAGGTTTCCCTTTATTTGTAAGTGTGCTTACAGTGCTAAGCCAAGTTCATTGTTGATAAAAAGTATGCACAATGCCCCTTTGAAATGCAATATTTTAATATAAATTTCTAGTTATCTGAGAAACTCAAATATATATATATTTTAATATAACTAAAAGCATTACTGTATAATACTGAATACTTTCTAAATACATAAGGCTTAATTCCTATTTTTGACTTGGTTGTAATAGTAGTAAATGAATATTAGTATTTGTCATAATAATCTTGTAATAACTGAATTAAAATTCCAAAGCATGTTCTATTGTTTTTTCACTAATAAGTTATTAAATCATTATTACTCAGTGTATATTCATGTTTGTTTGTGGGTTTTTTTAAGATCATATATTTAACAGAGGATATGTTTAAAAATATACTGGAGTTTGACATAATTGTAATCATAATTTTTTCACTCCCATAACTGTGATTAGCAATAAGACATGGTATTTTGCTGCTATATTCTTGACTTCACAGTCCTTTGAGACTCATTTGCACATTACACAGAGAAAATATGTTCAAAATAGGGATAAAAAGATTTTATGCAAGAGCATGAAATAAATTACATTGGATGGAGGCAAGTCTCATATCCCTTGCTATGCCTATTAACTGGTGAAATTCCAGAATTTAGCTTGTCACTTGTTCCAGTTTACATGTGTTCAGTTCAATTACTCAATTACCATTCTGGAAGGGAAATGTGTGAATCAATGAATACTTACAGAGATTTTGTTGCCTGTGAGGATGCTCTAATTTCAGAACTGATGTGACATACTATACCGAAGTTTATGTCTGTTCTAATCTGTTATGTAAGTTTTAGTTTTACAGTATAAAATCTGATTTTTCTTAAGATACTTGTTTGTATAATTAAGCAAGAAAGGAAATTCAATCCTCTTACTTCTATTTCCTAGCTGCTTGATTGGCACATTCACCTTGATAAATCTCTTCCTGCACCTTTGGGTACCATAGGTGCTTGGCTCTATAGAGCAGAGGCTGCTCTGAGGGAAGAAGTAACTATTCATCAAGCTCATGAGGAGACAGCAAATACAATACACCGGAAGCTTGAACAACATAAGGTAGATGTACATGCATTTTTTCTGTGCATTACACTTCCTTGTTTCCAAAGCTGTAAATTTTCCATACTCTGCACAGAGGGATTATTATTTCTAGTTTCAGTGGGTGGTGTCATCTTGATGGCAGATAAAGCTAACAGTCTTTTAGTGATGACTTGAACTGGCCAAGGTGAGGCCACACCTCAAATACTCTGTTCAGTTTTGGGCCAATCATTACAAGAAAGACACTGAGGTTCTGGAGCATGTACAGAGAAAGGCAATGAAGATGATGAAGTGTTTAGAGAACAAGTCTTATGAGGAGTGGCAGAGGGAACTGGGGTTGTTTAGCCTGGAGAAAAGGAGGATCAGGGGAAACCTTTGCTCTCTCAAAAAAGTCCCTGAAAGGAGGTTGGAGAGAGGTGGGCAGTGGTCTCTTCTCCCAGGTAACAAGTGATAGGACAAGAGGAAATGGCCTCAAGTGGCACCAGGGGAAGTTTAGGCTGGACAGTAAGAAAAACTTCACCAAAGTGTTTGTCAAGCAGTGGAACAGGCTGCCCAGGGAAGTGGTGCAGTCCCCATCTCTGGAGGTATTTAAAAGACATGTAGGCAAGGTGCTTAGGGACATGGTTTAGTGGTAGGATTGGCAGTGTTAGGTTAATGGTTGGACTCGATGACCTTAAAGGTCTTTTCCGGCTAAAAGTATTCTATGATTTGTGTACTTCACAAGCAATATTAAAAATTGCTTTTTTATATTCCTGCTTATTCTATCTGAAAGATAACAGGCATTAATATTTTAATTGTTCCCCTTTTCTAGGGTTTCTGTTGGTTAAAATTCTGTGGAGAAATCAGAAGTTGAGTACGTTGTACAACTAATATGAACTTGGTGAAACAGGAGAGAGATGATGTACTACTTGTGCTGACAGTCAGTGCAGGTGGCATGCACTGGGGGGAAAAAATAGAATGAAGTGAATTTTCATAATGCTGTGATGACAAATAGTATGAGAAGTCCCCTCTGTTGTGGTTTATAAACAGGAAACTTCTCCAGATGAATTTAAATAACTACCATTATTATTTGCTAAGTCCAAGTTTCAATTTAAAATCAAAACTGAAGTTTGTGAATTGCATAATAGTTATAAGAAAAATATAGACAGAAATCGTTGGTGAGGTGATAAAAGAAACTGAACCAGTCAATAAGATTGAGAAAGGAAAAAGATCATGTACAGAAAGGCTGTATTTGCAACAGTAAGGCTATATTGGTTTATATTGATTTTTTCCCTATTGCTACTCTCTTAAAATAACTTCTTTGTGGTTTTATTTGTGGATTTTTGTTAATTTAGGATATAGGTGGGTTTTTTTTATTAAAAAGTAATACCATGTGATGAAAAATTGAGAAGATTCATGATTATCCTGGAACAGCTATGATAGAGAATGTTAGTTTATCTGGAAAAACAGTTGGGGACTTCTGATTACTCTTTATTAGAGTAGCAGTAGCTCTTCTAACTTAAGTGGTGGCTAATAAATTTTAACCAAAATAAAATTAAAATATATGAGGAAGATGATATTTTCTTTCAAGATCTTGTCTCTTGTAATGCTAACTTTCGTTATCATTCTTGTTAACATCAAATGTTTCAGAATCATAAGATTTAACATTTGTTTAAAAAACCCAAGTCAAATACTTTGTTCGTATAATGTGAACAGTATAGGCCTGCTTTTGATACATTCATACACTAAAGAGTGACCTAAACTGTGTTTTCTTTTCATTAGAAATGCTGTGGTGAGGGATTTTTATGCCAAAAAAAACCCCTTTTATTCTTTTATTTAGGTTAGTCTGTGACAGGGGAGTTTTCCCATGGGAGTGGGATGGGGAAAGCTCCAAGAGAAGCATGTGTAATTATATCTGTTCCTGGAGTTTGTTTTGTCATTCAGATTTGCATTGATGAATCTTAATGTGCTATTGGATAGTACCAGAAATGCAGCAGTATATTTGTTTCAGTCCTTGTTTCCTAGGAAATTGTTGGGATTTGTTTGTTCCAGTTTTGTTCAGATGACATCATCACTTTCTTTATACCTTAGTCTCATCTGACAATAAGTTGTTTAGTGAACTTCACAGCTTATAGTCATTTTGAAACTGATACAAAATGTACCAGCTTATTTAGACAAATCAGGCAAGCACTTAGATATATTTTAGTTAATATTGCCACCAAAATCCAGAAATTTAGAACAAAGTCTGTACTTGCAAAGCAAGTATTTAACTTCATGAGAACACTATTTAAAAGTTTTCATGGGCTTCCAGATGGTGTTGGATGAAACTACTGGGTTTTGGTTTTTTTTTTTTGGCTTGCCAATAGTCATTAGGGGCACCCTTTTTTGTCTGGCAAGAACTCAAATGCGGCTAGCTGAGATACTTGTTGCAAGTCTTCCCTTTATTTGAGAACATGTTAGTCGTGGGATACCCTGACTGGAGTTTTTGCCACGGTAAAATCAGTGCATCATTCACATCTGAGAAATCCTTGTTCATTTCTCTTCACAAAGCGTTGGCTGAAGTGGAAAACAATGAAAGTATAGGTGGGTTCATGGAGATGGTTGGACACTTTGGTGAGCTGAGCCAATGAATTACCATTAAATTCTGCCATGCAAACACTGGGCATTGATTAGGGAGAAACACTTCTTCAGCAAATAGGAATAAATAGATATCTGTGATCAATATCTAAGCCTACATTTTGTTCCCTCAGGTGAGAAATAGGAATCTTTGTACGATTTCCTTTGCTATTAGGCTTCTGAACACATTGTGCCAGGAGCTGTCTGTATGCAGTAAAATACCCACTGTTCTGGGTCCTCTCAGCCGCTGGGGATTTGACGTGTTATTGTTACAGTATCTCTTCAAAGACTACTGCCAGTCATTCATTTTAATGTGTAATCTCCAGGAAGCCGTTTGAAGCGGTGTTGCTTAGTTACAGTTGGAATGTGCTCGGCTGTAAGGTTTGTGCTGGTAAAATTCTTAACACAGGAATACAGGTTGGGTACCACATTCTGCATTCATTCGTGTGATACAGAGAGCGATCCTGAAATCTTTTGATGCGGAGAGAGTGAAAAGTTCACTAAATATTGAATATGTACTTACATAAGGAGCTGTGGATTTTCTGCCAATATATAACGGAGTAGATTAGTTGTTGAAAATTTGAATCTGTACTTAATAAAGGTTAGTATCTGTTAAAAAGATGTGAAGAGTAAATTTAGTAAGATTATGCTGCTGTGATGTGAAGAGTATTTTCAGGCTGCATTTCAGGGATTATTTAATACAGTTAAGAGTTCTTATTTTGTTAAACCTTTGCTGTGTATCCTCTGTTTTAAAATCTTTCATAATTGTTAGATACAGCTTTAGCAGAGCATCATTTAAGGGGGTTCCCTATGTAAATGTTCAGGTTGATGTAAATGCTTTTCTGTTATGCGTAACCTTGCATGTAAGTGTGAGAGCATGATCAAATAGTTAACTATATTGAGTCATCAGTGCAGGCTTAAAATTGTGCTTATTAGTTAGATAGCCTACTGTGAGTCTTCTCTCTTTCTCTGTCTCCCTCGCTCCCCCCACCGCTCACTCTCTCAATCTCTCTCTCTTCTTTAAAATCTAATCAGGATCTGCTGAAAAACATAGATGGTCATAAAAAGGCATTCCATGAGATCCACGGAGCCAGGTCTGTTAATGGAGTGCCTGTTCCACCGGACCAATTAGAGGACATGGCAGAGAGGTAAGGCTTTCAATCTGAAATAAACCCTCTATGAATGAAAGGGAACATGTTTGCTTTTTAATCTGTTTATGTAGAAATCACTGTCTAATTATGTTTCTCAGTGGCAAGCATGAAAAAATTGGAAGGAAAAACCTTACAGAACATACATAAAAATGTACTGAAAAGCCTGATGCTTTAAAGCCTGATGAGAATCAAAATAAGCTTTGGGTTTTGGAAGGGAATACTTTCTTACATTGATCCTGTTATTACTTGTACATGGAAGAAGTGTTATGTAACAATAGCTGGGATGCATGTGAAAAAAGAGAATAAAAATGACTTTGCAAAACTTAGTAACAGATGTAAACTGATTTATATGAATAAACAGAAATGTAATTAATTTGTTGTTCAAAAGCAGTCTTCAGAATGATCATCATGCAAAATTAAATGTTTGTAGACTGAATTAGGTGTAAGATTAGAAAAATATCTGAGCCATTACAAAAGCTTTCAGTCTTTTTTTTTTTACTAATGTGTGATTCATTTTATAGGTTTAATTTTGTTGTCTCTTCATCTGAGCTCCATCTGTTGAAAATGGAGTTTCTGGAACTGAAGTACCGTCTACTGTCACTCTTAGTCCTTGCAGAATCAAAGTTAAAATCATGGATTATCAAATATGGAAGGCGAGAGTCAGTGGAACTGCTTCTTCAAAATTATATTGTAAGTTGGGTTTGTCTTCTTTTTACAGTTATTTTGGAAATATTCATATTTAAGATTTTTGGAAATGAATAATAAACAGAAACAGAAATGAGACTTGACAGTCAACAACTTTGTCTGCATTTTTACAGAATATCTTTTCAGATGTGAGTCTGTCTTCCCCATGGAGGAACTTTAATCAAAAGACCAAAAAATGAAAGTGATTTGCTTTGCAACATCTCTTCAGAATCAGAAATAATGTCCTAACTGCTAACTGTCCAACCATCAGCTTACCAAGAATATCCAGAGGTTCCAAATCCTAGATTTTTGCTTACCTTAGATAGCACTTCTGAAGAACTTAATTTTGTTTGCTTTTACCACTGCATAAATGCACTTTATAATGACTATATACAGATTAAGTGTAGAGAGGAGATTTTTCACATGCAATTCCCCAGAGTACTTTTTCTTTTTTTACTCTTCCAAATGAAGAAAAAAAAATTAAGTTGCTTCTGTGCACTTGTTCAAGATACTATACTGATAGTGGAGTCATTTTATTCTATTAAAGATTTTTTTTTTCTGTTACTGTTCAGCATTAATATATTAAACACATTATTTCTGGTTTTGGAAAGAGATTGCTCCAGCTCTGCATCTTCCATATATCATGTTAAAAAACAGAACCTATTGACTTACAAATGCTCATTGATATGTTCTCCTTTGGTTTTACACTAATGTATCTTGTTAAATCCACGCTTGTAGTGCCAAGTGGCTGCGCTTCTACATTAGGGCGTGAGGGATTCTTTTAAAAGCAAGGCTGTGCTGAATACTTTTCTCCCCCTATTATCTAATATATATGAGGAAAATTGCATAGGAAGATTCAGTTTGGAAGGAGTTCATAGTTATACAGCCATTCGGAGCCAAGACACTGTGTAGAAAAAGTTACTGATGCCCCCACAGCCTGATTGTTTTTATTACTTTGGAAGCAAATTTCAAACTCAATGAAGTTCCTCTACAAAGTGAGAACAGAAGACATGTTAACACTTTTCCCTTTCTAAGTTTAAACTTTAGCAGTTAGGGACACATAACAATTCAACAGTCAAGCCTTGCTTTAGTCAAGCTTTGCAAAATTCAGATGGTTGTTTAAAATAACATAGATTGCTAGAGTGATGTGCAATAGCTAGGAGTTATAGTCCATTTGTATACTCTAAGACTGTCACAAAAACTACTAAAAGTTGAATGGGAAATAATGAGGAAGTGCATATCTTGACTTTTGGATTACTGGTTTTTTTTTTTGGTTGGTTGGTTTTGGTTTTATTTGAGGTTTTTTTGTGGGGTTTTTGGTTGGTTGGTTTGGGTTGTTTTGTTGGTTTGTGTGGTGTGGGGTTTTTTTGTGGGTTTTTTTTGGTTTTGTTTGTTTGTTTTTTTCCTTTAAAATGAATATAAGAGTGGTGAATTTGTATTGTTATTTTCTGATTGCCTCAGTTATTCTTGTTCTTCACATGACAAATGCTGAGATGGTCATTAGGGGAAAGAAAATGCTTCCTTGCACTTCTTATGAAACTACATCACATCAAACTGATGAAACTGGGACAATAAGATAAACAGAGCTCAGTTTAATTCCTGATGGCCTTGATTTCTGGCTCCTTCCAGGTGTCCAGTGATGGAAAGAGACTTTATTTGCATTCGTTTACCTGGGAGCAATTTTCTAGGACCAAGAGCCAAGTTCTACTCTTCTAGTGAATTAGTTTTACATAGAAAACCTGTAGTCAGTAATTTATAGTCAATGACTATTTTAGTATAAGATAAAAATATCATTTTGTTTTCTAAAGCAGACTGAGCAACGTCAGCATTCTAGGAATATGTGCAGTTAGGATCTTGGTAGAACATATGCCTTGAAAATATTTATGTACTGTAGCTTAAAAATAAAAGTGTTGGTTATTAGTGTATCCCATCTTCTTTTCACTTGTCTATCATATCTGAGAAGTAAAGGTCAGCATAAACTGTAAGCCATCAACATGAAGAATATATTGTACAAAAGTCTCAGCTATAATGGAATTGCTGGGTACAGTTATCCATGTATTTTAACCCATGGAACTGTGTTTGGCATTGCTGTATGAGCCCTTTTTTAACACCATATGCTATATGAATTTGGGAAAAGATACATATTATCTTTAAGGGACCTTGTCAGATGGGAGACAATGTTAATCAGCTAAGTGTCTATAATTAATTTTTGAAAATATTTTAAATTGCTTTAGAAATCAGTATTATATAAGTATTTTGATACAGTCTTTTACTTTCTCGTATAAAGTCTCACAGCTTTTCTTTCAGGGCAAACTCTTTGTGTATAGGTTTGGCAAAGATGAAAGTCCAGAGTTTCTCACATAATTAATTGTAAAGCATGTAGTTCTATACACATGCCAGGTACTTTTTTTAACAGCAGAGCAGAGGAAAATCCTGATTATCATTGACTTCTGGTTTCTGTGGTTATAAACACATTTCTAAATTACATACTAGATAACTGAGGTGATTTGAAATAGCAACTATAAAAGGTTTTAAATTTGAAGATTTTTAGATATATACTGGCTGTCAGATTAATTTTTAAAACTGGTTTTCATGTTTATATAATGTGGGTTGATGAATACACAAAATCTAATTCTTCTCTTCAAAGTACATTGAACTTTGACCTCATTTGAAACCTGTTTTTGCCAAAATTGCACCAGTACACATAGAATTTGACATTTAAAAGCTTATATAGGCATACATGAGCTGTACTTGCCTTAATTTCGTAGATCTGTAACTGAAAAGGCATGGGAGGTAGTATAAGTTACACTCATCTAGAGCTTTGGAATGGTTTTGTATTAGGTAAGTCAATATAAAAGCCCTGTAAAAAAGCAGCATTTACTCGTTGTTTTTTTTTAAGAATGGTAATGCAAGATATAATATGCTTGCATAATATAGAGGTATAATGTTTCTGAAAGACATTTAAAAAAAAATCAGTGCCATTTGCCACAAGGGATAAAGAGGCACAAAAGGTGAAGAGCCATGACTTTGTGACCAAAACATTTCCAGATATATTATTCATTGATATATAACACATTATACAGCTGAAACCTCACTCACAAAAGAAAAGAGCTGTGTCACACTTTGGAAAAGAAGCATCTCCTTGTGCAGTGTTTCCTTAATCTTATTTATACCAATTACAAAGGGAAATTGAAGGATAAGTGTGAGTGTGCCTCTCAGCAAAGGCTTAATACAGGAGCAATTTTAAAAGTATAACTGGATTTGATTTTTGTGGTGACATGTATGGATTAAATTTTCTCTTTTTAATAAATGATTCCACTTTGATTTCAGTGTAAGACAGTTTCTATTCAATAACTTTTAAGTTAATTGGTCAGTTTCTGCACAAAGTATTGTGTGCTAGTGAGTTTCAGCAAGTCAGCAGCTAGCAGACTAAGAACATATTAATCTTTCCATATACAAAGTAAATAAACTGTGTTTGTGAAGGGAGACTTTGCACTACTGTTAATTTGAAAAGGTGAAATTTATATGTTATTTTATAATTAAGATAGTTTAAATATTATTTTATAATGATGGAAAAAAATGAATGGGGGAATAATGAAGTTAAAAGTTGTTATCACTGTCCTGATGTCATTTCATGGAAATTATCCTTATTCTTAATATCTGTTTTTGTTTTGTCTGTTGTGTTGTGTTTTGTTTTGTTTTGTTTTTTTTCTTTTCAGTCTGTTATTGAAAATAGTAAATTCTTTGAGCAGTATGAAGTTACTTACCAGATCTTGAAAAGAGCAGCTGAAATGTATGCCAAAGCAAATGGCTCAGGTAAATGCCTATGTTTCTTTCATTATGGGTACACCATTTGAATCTTTTTAGACATAGGTGTCCTCTAGAAAAATCTCCTAATATTTGTTTCTTCCATGCAATAGAGCTGTACAGCAGCTGCAGTTCACCAGAGAGGCTACAGCCTATGGTAGCAATTTTGCATATTCTTTAGGATGAAGCCAGCAGGTGCAGAGCAGCCTGCCCTCGTGTTGTTCACATTCTTAATCTCCAGAAGAGGGTGGTTATGTTCTGACTTCCTAATGGGAAAAATCCATGGTCCATGCTAATTTCTGGATTCTTTCAGTGTTGTTCATTTGGGGCAAAAGTGTGCCAGAGACCAAATTAGGAGTAGGGAAGATCATGTTCTGGTGCCTGGAAATGCTTCCTGGTTTGGTTTCATGTACTAGAAAAAGATAAACAGTAAGTTGGTCCCAATGTTGTTCTAGTAGCAAAAACTATACCCCAATTTAATGAAGATTCTTCATTAGCTGTGAAACTCTATTAGGGGAACCCAAATAATAGTTAAAGTATGGATATACATGAGAAAAAAAATTGTAGCTGATTCAACATCTGTCTCCTGTAATTCCTGAACACTGCTGAGTTCAGGGAGAATGCATGAGTGCAATATTTGACCTAGATAGTTACAGACATGAGATCACTTTAATCTCTGCTGGGGAGATAACACAGTAATGTCTGTGGAGGATTGCTGCAGCTGCTAAAGTGGTTAGCAGATATGGAGAGATATATTTTCTGTTGTGAAATTTAAGTTGGTGGTAGTGATGCTCAAATTTTACAGAAGTAAACATTTTTTTCAAGGTATTCTTACAAAGAATTAAATAAATAGATTTATTCAATGCTACTACAAATTCAATAACAAATTCTTTTCTAAAGGGTAGCTACTCACATGAATCCAGAAACAGCAGTGCAAATTAGACAACACCTTAGCTAAGAAATGTTCTTTATTTATATTTTTCATGTTTTGTGAAATCTTAGGATTTGCTTGGGTCCTTTTTCTTCTCTCTGTTTTTTCTTCAGGAATGAGGACACACTTGTTCCTTTTTTGCCATGAGGGAAATA
This sequence comes from Megaceryle maxima, assembly GCA_024605025.1. NCBI lineage: Eukaryota > Metazoa > Chordata > Aves > Coraciiformes > Cerylidae > Megaceryle > Megaceryle maxima. The sequence continues at coordinate 32,796 of JANHGN010015982.1, forward strand.
CTAAAAGTTAAATGGCAAAAATTAGCAGCAGTTTTGTTTTAAAGTCACTTGAAGGAAGATAAGAATTTAACTCTGTACTTTTCAATGTAGACATAATATATGTTTGTACATTATACATCTCTATTATCTTCCTCTTTTTGAAGGAAACTTTCTCTCTTGATTTCTTTTGTTACCAATCAGAAATGAACACCACACTGAATATGCTGTGTGACTGTTTTAATACAGTACTCATTTTGTGTATTTTCCTTAGGCTTTAATTCACAGGTTTACTTTCCTAGTCATAATTTTGCACTAACATTGGGCTGTGAACTGAGCATATGTGTGTAAAAGCCTACTGAAATAGTAGTTGCTGTAAAATAGAATTCCCTGATGAGAATGGATAAGTGTAACAAAATTAAGCTTCACAGAAATAATAAATGAACCAAAGTAAACCGTGTTTCTTGTATCTCAGTGGAAGAAGTTGAGAATGTGATGAAATTCATGAGTGAGACAACAGCACAGTGGAGGAACCTCTCAGTAGAGGTGAGAAGTGTAAGAAGCATGTTGGAAGAAGTAATTGCTAATTGGGACAGATATAGCAGCACTGTGGCAGGTCTACAAGCTTGGCTGGAAGATGGTGAAAAAATGCTGAATCAGCCTGAGCATTCTAAAAAGGTATGTGCTCATAGTATATGTATCTGACTTTTGTAAATTATGTAATGTGGGTTATGTTTTTGCATTACAAATTGTCATACAAGAGGGAGAGATTTTTTTAAGTTTCTGGCATACTATACATTCATCATAGGTGTTTCGATGTTTGCCTATATAGCAGGTACTGACATACACATATATTCATGCAGTGAGGGAAAACATCATCTCTAACATGGTTAAAGGCATTTTGGCATTAATATAGGGCAGCAGTATTGCTCATGTTACATGATTCACTCAAAGGCAAATACAGCTCATAACGCCAAAGTGCATAGTCATGTTCTGTGTATAAAGACATAAAGAAATTTATTCTTTCCCCTGATTTTTCTACCATATACATGACAGATATCAACATTAGTTGCCTTCACAAGGCGATGTTATTAATAAATGTGTTATGTTTGATGGGTAAGTAATTAATCCGTTTCCTTGGTGTTTGTTTTAAAAATCTTCTAGTCAGTTCCTTCTGGGGACCTGCAGTCAGAAAGATGTGTGATTTATTCTGTTTTGTATTAGAGAACTGAAGCACCAATATTTATATTTGCAAAACTTCAATAATGACCCAGATTGACTTAAATAATACTGCATTTAATAGGTATTACATTTTCCACCCAATCCCAGCATAGAAGCTATACAGTCCTTAACACCAAAATATGATTTTCATAGGCTGTAAGTTGTCAAACTGACATCAGATCAGCAATGAGTATTTTATGTTACATGAGAGAACAGTATAATTTTTGGTAAAAGTGTTAATTTAAATAGATATATAAGAATGGAGTATACTTTTTATATAAGAATAAATAGCTGAAAAGGTTTTGATAGTTTGGCATAATATAAATACCAACAGTTATTATTACTGAGCAGGAAGGATGACCTCAGCTGATTAGGCTGATTTTAGCTCCTTCTGTATGTTTTATATAAGTCACTTGTCAGTGCTTAAAATGAAATAGTCTAAATAAAAATATTTACTTCTCTGATCAGTGATATAACTCTACATTTAAGGTTTTTCAAAGCAGAAATCAAAACATATTCATAAAGGATATACTTGCTTCTGATTTCTAATGTATATCCAAGTACTTCTTACTGTTCTGATATAAGAAAATTTTCAAAAAGGTTTGTTGAAAACTTTAGACATGAAATCATTATTCTTTCAAAAATGCTAATTTTGTCTTGGCTTAAAATTGTTAAATGTTACTAAGAGTAACATAATCCAACTGTAGAGTAAGATACATATTTTAAAAGCTACTTTTAGTATTAATGTTAAATTTATTAATCTAGAGCCATAATGTTCCCTTCGATAGTTCCAGAGATTGTTCTGATTTAGCAGCTTTTGTATTTGGTCATTAAAACCAAAAGCAATACTTCTATTGGTTTGTACATTTAATAGTCATACTGCCATCAGCACAAACATCTGAAGTCTCAGGTGAAAGATAACTATTGCTTGGAACATGGCATAAACATTCTTTAAACATTTCTAAATATTTGCTTTGTAAAACCACAAATGTGTTGATGCTCATTTGCAAACCTTCTCTGCATTACTAAAACCCACCATAAGTGTGTGGGAACAAGGACACGAGTAGTTTACTCCCTGTGCTTTTTCCTCCTTCACCTCTAGTAAGTCTTACCATTGGAGAACTGACCAGTGTCAGATTCAGTAGATTTTTTTTTTTTTTCGGGTGTGCTCACAGAGGGTAGTCTTTGCACAGAGGATGGGTTCTGCTTCACTGCGAATAGAGGA
>JANHGN010015982.1:35317-65797 GCA_024605025.1 Megaceryle maxima
TGCCATTATCTCTGCATGATTTCAAGAGAAGCAAGTACCATTGTTCTTTCTGCAAAAAGTTGGCGTGTTGGCTTTCTGTTTTCAGAAACCTTATTGTGAATCTGTAGTGCAGAAGATCTTGGGGGGAAAAAAAAAGATCAGTATGCATGCGGGGATTACAGAATGGATTCAACACAGACCAATGTGATCAAAGTTGAAGACCTTTATTCAAGCCACACACAGCTTATATATTTTTTCTATATCAGTAGAGGAGCTATCTTACATTGCTATTGGCTACATGCTCTGTCCATACACCTAAGTATCACTAATAATTGGTTAAAGCTACACAGCCACATCTGTCTTATAAGACAGTTGTTGACATTCTTACAGTCTCTTATCCTGTTGTTGACTTTCTCGCTGCTTCTTCTGTTGTTGACTTTCTCACAGTTTCTATCTTGTTCTAGGAGGCTTCAGCTTACTGTTACTGCAAGCCGTCTCTGCCTTGACGTGTCTCCACTTGCCCCTCAGGCCTGATTATGTTAGGGCAAGCCCAGACTTGTCAAGGCAACATTGAGTCTGGGTGGGCCACATGTCCATTCTTCTCAAGATGCATTACTACATATGCACTTGGATTTTTCTACTGCAAAGTACTAGAAATTTTACAGTAAATGTATTAACGAACAAAATACTCCTTCTACAACTCCTTTATTTACTTGCAGTACCTCTTAAATACTTCCCATTTCAACCCCATTGTAACTGCACTTTACCACACCTTTTTCCAATCACTGGATTCAAAGGGCATCAGAGGGCTTCTAGATCTTAGAAAGACCTATATTGTTTTAATTGAGTATGAGGTGTGCTTCGTAGTACCTTCCAAACTTGTCCAAAATTTACATATGCTTTAGTTTGGCTCCTGAAATGGAAGGTCTGAGGAATATGACAGTTTGTGGGAATAAGTGTGTGGGAACAAGGACACGAGTAGTTTACTCCCTGTGCTTTTTCCTCTAGTAAGTCTTACCATTGGAGAACTGACCAGTGTCAGATTCAGTAGATTTTTTTTTTTTCGGGTGTGCTCACAGAGGGTAGTCTTTGCACAGAGGATGGGTTCTGCTTCACTGCGAATAGAGGAAGATTCAAACTTCATACACAATTAACGGAGATGATTATGTTTATTCACTGTTACATCAGTACAAAGCACCTGTACTCTACTGATCTCAGCTTTGGGAACTGAAAACACTGTATGTTGTTTAATTCTCTCTGCAACAAATTTAAGCAGTACATATCCATTTGACATAATCTTTTTGGTTCTATCAGAACTGTTTTTACATGTGGATAAGTTCTGAAAACTATAAAGTTTCAGAATTGTAGCTCTGAAACTTGGAATGACTGACAGTACAGTTGGACAGGACTTCTCCATGTCTACCCCTGAGCAAATTATCACATGGAACTATCACTGTTGGAATGATAGGGTAGATTGATAGTCATAAATAAAATTAATTCCTCATCCCTAGTCCTAAGGACCAAGTGGTATGGTTCAGCTTGCATCCTTGTGGATGGTTCACTGGAACAGGGGAAAAAAGAATCAATGACAACCACCCTTTTCCCCTCCCTACTCACCTACTCTGAGACAGGGGGAAGTAGCAATAAAGAATCAGTGTTTTCAGGCCTTGTGGGATGCCAGACCCTGGAATGCTGCATATGGTTCACAGAAGGGGAAGAATCTCTCAACAGTTTGTTTATGGACTAGGTCACTATCAGCCCATACTGTTTAAAGACAGAAATCAGATAAGCCCTAACAGTGTTTTCAATTATGGCACTTTCTCTTAAGGAGGACTTCCATTAGTTTAAATCAAATTACTCACTGGAGTAAAATGAGCTGTAAATAAACTGGTAGTAATTTTTAATTCATAGGTTATGTTCACAGACTTTAAAATTTGATTATGGCATATCCGATATGAAGAGCTTCAGAGATTAATTGTTCAAAGAGTTTTATCAAACCATTAGCTGGTAACTAAATTTTAGTTTAATTTAATGAATTAAGGTAAAGACTATTTGAAAAAGTTTCGGAAAGGTTTTTTTCATTTTCTTCCTCAGGATTTCTTCCGGCACTTACCTCATTGGATCCAACAGCACACAGCCATGAATGATGCTGGTAATTTTCTGATTGAAACATGTGATGAGACTATTTCCAGAGACCTTAAACAGCAGCTTCTGTTACTAAATGGAAGATGGAGAGAATTATTTATGCAAGTTAAGCAGGTATGTGGTTTTCCTCTTGTTACTTTTAAATATTTATTTTGTCATTTCCATGCAAGCAAGACAAATTTGTCCCACTACCAGGACTATAGGATAACTTACTAAAGTTTCTAACTGTTCATCATTATTTAAATTAGAAACAAATACCTGGAAGCAGTTTATTTTATTGGGGCATTTCCTTGGTTAATCTTTTGGTTATACAGCTTTTTATTTTTTGACATTTTCAGCTAATATAAGCTGTAGTTTTTCCTCATGATCTCCTGTCTTGATAAAGTGAATATTAATTTTGCATGTGCTCTAATATTCTTTGAAGAAAATTATTGATTTTAAGTTATTGTTATTGTAAGCTCTGTAAAAGTGAACAGTGAAAATGGTGGAAATTAATATTTTTATAACTCTTTAATGAAAGTTGCATTCAATTACTGGACTGCAAACATAAGCAGGTACAATGCAAGGTAATTAACTAAATCTTTTCCCCAAATTAGTCAGCCACTACTTCTATCTTTTGCGGAAGGAGGCACTGAGAGTAAATGAAAAAAACTATTCTTTATCTCCCTGGAAAAGAAGTGTTGTTCTATATTTGCTCTTTAAAAAGCAAAGATGTGAGACAAAATTACACAGAGGTATTTCACGCCTCTTAAACACATTAGAAAATATCTTCACTATAGTTAATATACATCTATTGCTATTTTCCCCTTCCAGTGATTTTGAAAAGCAATTTTCTATTTGAAGATGCTCAACCTGTTTTCTTTAATGGCATGATAATTTCTATTACATTCAGGTTAAATGGAAAAGCAAATCATGATTTCTCCTTTCTTACTGTAACTTTTCCCCACTGTTGACTAGAATGCTCTCAAGCTTTATTTGCTGATGACATTTACGGTTATTCACCACAGAAGCAGTAAATTTAAAATGTATATAAATGTATATAAAAAGATGTATATGTCTCTTCTTTCATGTGCTATATGTTTTTGTCACTGTGTTTCACCTTTTCTGTCTTACAGCTCTTTCCGCTTTCTAAGACCTGTGTTTCCTCTATCTCAAGCCAGCAGTTGTTTTGAAATTTCCCTTACGCTTCAGCTTTTCTAGGGTTTTCATGTTCTATTCTCTGCTGAATTTTTAAGGTTGGACTTGATGATCCTAGAGGTCCTTTCCAACCATAATAATTCTATGATTTTCAAAATAAATACTGTAGGTAATGTGAAATGAATTGCTATGTTGATTCTAGGTTAGAAACAGATGAGAGTATGGCATTCTCCAAATGATACAAACCTTTAAGAAGTCGACCTCGTGTATGAATGTTGTTCTTTTTAGTATCAGAACTATGGAAACTAATGCAGATGATTGTCTAATTTAGAGGTTTAGTTTCCATTATTTTTATTTTGTTGAAAATAATTTTTCCAGCATACAATGTCACTGAAAACTTACCATTTCTCTTAAGTCATTACTTAATTATAAGATATCTCATTTGGGGTGGTCTTGTTTGTTTTTCTTTTTACTTTACATTTTCATAGTATGCTCGAGCAGATGAACTGGACAAATTGAGGAAGGAATACTTGGATGGTATTGCCCATTTGACAGCATTTATTGATGGAAGCAATAGGAAATTTTCAGTCCCTGTAGAAATGTCCTTCCTTGATGTCAAAATGTTTGTACAAGATCTAGAAGTAAGTGTCTTCCTTACATTCCTTTCTCTCTTCTTCATAAGAGAGAAACTCTTATCTATTTAACTCTGAGAGCATAGATTTTTTTTTAGTATACATTTCCAGTATTTGTACTTTTTTTTTAACAGTGGTGCTGCTTTTGTAGAATTCTGTATAGTTAATGTAAATCATTGTATTCTGTAAGTGACGTTTCTAGAGTACGTTTCTGAAACAGTTTTCATGCATTTGAAATATGATGCAGTATTGACTAAAATCAATGATGAAAACAATTTATAATTGGAATATATATCTTTTATGACTTGTATCTCCCATGAAAGTATGAATGCCATTGTTGAAATATTTTTTGAAATATTTATTTCAGAACATTAAGCAGAAATTGCCTGCAATAGAAACTCAGTACAAAATGGTTACAAGAACAGCTCAGCTTGTTACAAAAGAAGTTCCTGAAGAGGAAGTGAATGAAATGCTTGGAACTTTGACAACAATCAAAGAGCAGCTGAGCAAGGTTGCAGAATATTTTTTTACACGTTATTGACTGTTGAACTAATAAGTAGTAAGTTCCCCTATATAAATGCTCAGATATATCCATTTGAGCAAATGTATAGTTATAGTAACAATACATTGAATTCAGAGTGGAGAAAATGTAACTTTAGAGTTTAAGACTACCATCCATAAATTTAATATTATTTTATTTAAGAAGTAATACAAGATCAGGATTGACCTACCTTTATACAGGCAGGTAGTAACTATATTAACCCACATGCAGAGGAAGCTGATATTTATTGAATTTTGCAACATTTTAAATAATTATTTTTCTTTAAAATGGCCAAAGGTTAAGGAGTATTCCTGTGCCCTGCTGTACGAATGCCAGCATCTGCTGTCTCCACTGGAAGAACTGGAGAAACAAATCACACATTTTTATGAATCTCTTGAAAAAGTCAATGAAATAATTTCTATCATGGATCCTGAAGCACAACCTACAACTGTTCTTAAACAAAAAGCTCAAGTAAGTTTCAAAAATGTCTTACAAAGATTTGATGCCTCTGAGTATTTACAATTAGCTTTCTACGTATTTGGATTGAAAACTGGTAAGCTGAGAAAATGTTTCTTCATATTCAGGTAACAAACATAGCCTATCCTGAAGTCAGCTAGGCATAAACATACAAAGATTGAAACTTGGGTTCCCTCCCAGTGTCCGTGGTTTCAATCCAAGTAGTAAATATGACACTTTTTTTTTGTTGTTTATCTAGTGGGAAGTGGACTGAAGTATTAGAAAACATTTAATTTTTTATTAAGCAGATGAAATAACATGATCAGGAGCATCCATAAGTTTTCCTGGACAATTATAGACATTTCTTAGAAGTCTGGAAGTAGTTCATTCAAAGTGCATTGTAGTAGAACATTAACTGTTATACATGACCAATAAACATTTCATTCTAGAGGAATTCAGAGCTAGTCGGAATTCACTCTGAAAGAGAACAAAAAGTATGAGGACCTTGTGTAGGAATTGGTGTTTATCCTTGTGTATGTGTGGTATATAGCCTAGAAATAGAACCTCAAAATTGCTGTATGTTTTTCATTAGGGTCAGATTTGAGAGGTAATATAATTAAAAGGGGCTATTTTACTGGGAAGTTCAAGTCTTTCAGAGCCATTTAGAGTTTTATGAATCAAGATGGTCCCTTTATCTTCCCAATGAAATCCTCTTCTGTTTATGAACACCATCAGGAGGAGTAATTTATAAGAGTGCTCCTTTCCTCTTCTTCTGAAGGTTAGCCTGATCCAGAATGTCACAATAAAAAGACACGTTTCTTCTGCAGTTATTCGCCAACCAAGGAACCAAAGTCTCATCAGTCATATGGAGGGTGCTGGTTTCTGCTGATCAGACAGTAAACAGAGATTTGTGCTTTGGAGTAAAGTGTTCCTTCAGTAGAAGAACAGCTTCCTCACTACAGGATCTTTTTAACCTTTTTTTCAGCCTGTGCAACTTTATTTATGTTTTATTTTCTTCTCTCTGTCTTTTTTAAGAAATATAATTCTCATTACTTTATACTATTTGTAATGAAATCTGAATTCCAGTAGCTGACACAAAAGGTTAATTTGTTGAACAGCAAGGAAGGTTAACATCTCAACCTGCTACTGAGAGTTTTCATCTTATGTCTACTGTTTTCACTGCTGCCTATTTACAGCTATACAGTAAATAGATACTTCTCATAAAATTAAATCACAGAATCATGTATTGACCTGCATTCTCAAAAACTACCCAAAAGGCTTGAATACATGTCCATGTCTCTGTAGATAACTAGAGCTCTATTTGGGTGCAAAAAGTTGTGTGATCTGTGTTATTGCATATAATATTTTGTGTAATGTGCTTGTCATGGTACTTTGACCTCATCCCTTTTGTTCTTATTGTTGAAAAATATCTTCCTGTTACTTTGCCAAACTTTTCTTTCCTTTGTTCCTGGCCAGGGTGGATATATGTTTTTTTCTTTCAGGATTTGGTAGCGTATCAAGAAAACTGCAAGAAAGATGTGTCCCTGATTGAGAGAAATAGTCAGAGTATCCTGGAGTGTGTGGCTTCAAGTGAAGTGTTACAGCATTTCCATCAGTCAACATTTCAGAAGAAAGTTACACAAGTTCAGATTACTTTTCAGGTAATTATGTCATATGTGGGTGCTTAATTTTGACAGCTTGTTCACATTCATCTGATCCATCCTACCATATGTCTATTTTATCATTCTATTGATTTTATTAGCTAATGTCATAGAGAGCTCTCGTCTCTGGTTTCAAGTTATTAATTAAGGTAATAAGTGGTCAGGAGACCACACATGACCAGGTCATGTTCTCCATGCAGTTATTAGAGGTGAGCCTGCTTCAGAGGGGCCTGGGATTTAAGGAGAACTTTCACACATCTCAGGCTTCTCTGGAACGAGGAACCTTAAATCCATCTGTTAGGACTGCACTATTATTTGTTTCTCCTGACTTTATCTTGGCTAATTTTTTTGTCTTATATGCATATATATCCCCTTTCACACAAAGCCTGGAAGATGGAAACGTGCAAATACAAACAGGGCTTTGTGTTTCCTCAGAAAATGCAGAGGATTGTGAATATAGAAAGTTGCAAATATTTATTTTCCTTTGTTAATGTAAAGATGTTTACTTTGGGCTATCATCTCCCTTACCTGTAGAGTTCTGCATTGTTATTATTCATACTTATATTTTAGGGGCTCTTCAGCCCCTGTCTAGCCCTAATCTATCATGCAACTAACCACTATCTTTGATTCAGATCTCTAGATGTTGGGTTCTATTAGGTTTGTTTTCAGGCAATTATTGTTCAGTATGAGACAATCTAAACAGAATTTTAAGCTATAGAAAATCACCTGTCATTAAAGAGCTGTCTTTGAGAGGTGGATTTCAAAATTCATATTGTATTTTGTAGGTTGTACTTAAAGATCAGTGGATGTTGATTTACAATTTATAAATCATTTATTTAAGTGTAGTTTAAAGTAACAGAAGTAGAAATAGTTGAATCTTGATAAATTTACCATATTAAGCATTAATTATTCTGTTCTTATAAAGGTGGATGGTGATATATCTGTTTTAGAAAATAAAATTTGACATAACTATACAAAATGTGACATACCCAGAGTTAACACATTTATGGATCTGGAAATTGGCATTTTCTCATGTAAAGAATACATTCCTACAAGATTATACTATTGTACAAAATTTATTACCAGGAAATTTTAAAAAGGCTTAGCAAGATATTTAGGTTGAGAGCTACAGATCTGATTAGTTCATTAGGTGAAATAATTATAATTCCTTACACTGGAGTTTGTAATCAGTGGGGTAAAGTATATGGTTAGTAAGCAGTGTTGGAATTACCTTGCTGCAGTGGAACTGGTGAACTGTTCATTTCTCCTGGTAAATTCTTTTACTTGCTATGGAATTGTAACCACCACATAATGCGGTGCACTGAAGCAGACTAAAAAGGAGAATAATGAGGAGCTGTGACTAAGACTACAGTGCAGCAACTAAAACACAAAATTTGCTGTCTTTCTTTTAAGCAGCTTTCTACTTAGCTTAAGTTCCTCATGGAGGAACTGGTTAGATTCACAGGTCAAAACACCTTCATGTAGAGTTGTGTAGGAGGAGATAGTCTGCTACTAGGAAAAATTGAATGGCAAGCTTTAGCCATACCAGGTGCTTCACATTTGAAAGCAGGCTTTAGGAAAGAAACACTAGCCAAATGGCAGAGGCATTCTGAAGGTATCAGAGACATCTATAGTAGATAGTTACCCATTTTTATTTGAATGAAGGATGACATTAGCATGAGACGTAGTTTAAGTATTAAAAACTGTGAAAATGGGAGCATGAAAGGGAGAAGCACTTGTGAATGGCATATATTTGAAAGAGTGACACCAATCAAATGGATTTTTTGTAAGATCATGGTAAAAGATAGCAAATAAAAATCAATGAGAAAATGCCAGCTCATTTTCTTTGCTTATAACTCAGAATATGGTCAGGAAAGCTGGTGACTGGAGAAAAAACATAGAAGCAAATAGTCGTTTGATGAAGAAATTTGAGGAGTCTAGAAAAGAACTGGAGAAAGTAATACAGATTGCCAACTGTTGCTTAAAAGAAAAAGGAAATCCTGAAGAACTTCTCAGGAAACATAGCGTGAGTAAATTCTCTGACCTTCCTTATGGAGTGCATGACATACAAGTGAAAAGCCTACTTATTCTTTAAATCGATGTGGATTTTCTTTGCGTATAGAAGTTGTGCAGATCAGGTCAAACTAATATTAAGATTGAAAAACAAAAAGGAAAGAAGATTTCCCCTCTTTTTGATGAATGTACACAACCAGAAGGTACAAAGAGAAGACTCCATAGAAATTAGGGTTAGTTTAGCCAGTAGAACCATTGAGAGTGAAGACACTACATTTTGCTGGTCTCACACATCAGCTGCTTTTTTTTTGTTTGTTTTTCTGATGAATATCTGTGTCTGTATTATAACCATTACTTACACATGTAGCTTTAAAATATATTCTTGATAAAATACCATCTCAGTTCACTGGCTGAGAATAAATTAATTTGCTGGAATTCAAATAGATGGAAATAGTTCCTTCCTTCATTTAAACTTCAATGCTTCAATGCCGCAAAAGTAACCTTGAAACTTAGAGTGCGTTAAGCAACTTCATAATGGCAGGTTAATATATAATCACCTTCATCTCACCTTCTCACTTTACACCTCAACTTCAGGAATTCTTTAACCAGTTGGATCAGAGAGTCTTAAATGCCTTTCTGAAAGCATGTGATGAACTTACTGACATCCTCCCAGAACAAGAGCAGCACAACCTGCAGGAAGCTGTGAGAAAACTCCATAGGCAGTGGAAGGTTAGTGATATTGAATGTCATCTCTGGAAATTTTAAGTCTGAACATCTGAATGTTTCTGCATGACCTATATGTTTAAAAAATTATAAAAAACAGTTGTTCTGTTATTTGATGTCCTGTACAATTGAGAAGAAAATGTGTTTTACAACATTAGATACAGTTACACTTACAAATACCCTCTTGAAAAAGTGGTGTCAATTGGTCAAAAGTCAAGAAATGTGAGAAATTAATTACTGAACCTTAATTTCATACCCCTATGTACAGCCATAATTATATTTGTGTTAAGAACATTTGTTGAGAATAGATACTAGCTTTTCTTACTTTATGATGTTGTTGGATGATTGCAACTAAACATTGCTTATAACCTGTGGAATTTTTTGCCCACTACAGCATGTTGCAGGTCAAAGCTGGAGTAATGGATGAGTGGTTTCTCACTATCACACAAACAAGAACCTCTGGAAGCAGTTATGAATATACCTTCAGTATATTATTGTTTGATTTATTACTTTATACAGGAAATATTCAGTATACCTTGCAAAGAATCAAGATGTCTCTGTAATGTGTCTTATACGTACATATTTATACAAAAACTTAAGACCTTATGATATATTTAAGAGGTATTTGTAACAGAGTTCCTTTATTTACTTAAATGAATATGGAGAAACCCCCATAGGTTCATGCATATATGTGCTTTATTTTCTACATTAGCAGGTTTTAGATTATTTATTTGTAGTAACTTCTCACTGAGATGAGTGTTTTGTCTCTCTGCTTATTTATTGCTCCTGTGGGTATGTAGGATCTTCAGACAGAAGCCCCTTATCATTTGATCCACTTGAAGATTGAAGTACAGAAAAGCAAATTCCTTGTCACAGTGGAAGAGTGCAAAGCTGAACTAGCTCGACAGAACAAGGTGTTATCAAGAGAAGGCAATGAAAGGATGATTGAAGAACACACGGTATGAATTATATGCCACCATGTGGGCATTTACAGAAATACATTTCAGTGTCAATAATAAACAGATTTGACCAGCTCTTAAGTCATGAAGCACTCTCTGCACAACTAAACCAGATCAATCCTTGGGGCCTTCAACAAAAATTTTGGTTTGAGCTTAGTACAGTTTATAGCAAATATATACATATGCTTTATGATTTCTGTCAATTTGTATTTTTACTGGATTTTCTTCTTTGTCTCCTATCAGTTGTTCTTTGGTGACAAGGGACCTTACCAGCTTTGTGAGAGAAGGCTACAACGGATTGAAGAACTGTGCCAAAAACTGCCAGTATCTGATCCAGTGAGGGCTACATTGGAAAGCAGCCAACGAATCCTGAAGGAGCTCAAATCCCAGATAGAGAGCACATATGTAAAGTTAACAGAGCACTCGGACACCTGGAAGGCCTATAAGAACAGGTGTCATCTCAATTGCTACCCGAGTCTCATAGGGCCTTATGTGTGGGCACTCCTCTAAATGTCATTATAGATCAGCAGTACCATGTAAAGGATGATATGGTATTGTTAGCTATATTTTATGTAGTAATTCCAGAAATTATAGTATATTTTTAGTGGATTTTATAATTTTTTGGCTTAAATTTAAGAGGTTACCATTTGGTGGTAGCAATCTTTGCCTAACTTTTTTCCTTGCTTTACATTATGTGATGTTTTATTTCAGATTTTCTGAATTGGCAAACTGGATTTTATCAACAGAAAGAGAGCTAAAGAAGATAAAGGAAAGCGTCAATGATGCTGCCAAATACAAGCAATTTAAAGCATCCACAGGGGTGAGGCTTCGGTTTATATTTTAGCAAAGATACAATCAGTGCTACTGGGACTTTGAGTAAAACTGTATTCTGAAGTAGTCCAAATGTTTTACTATGGAGACCATAGTAGCTCCACTGATTCTTGGAATTCTTAAAAACATTTCCAGGAGAAAGTTCTATATGCAGCACAGTGTGGCAGAAGTTCCTACTTTTAATAACTTAGGGAATGGCAAGTCCCTTTGTCTATATATTCAGAACATCCAAACTATAGAAGCAGATAGAATAAATAGATGCCCCTCATTCTGCTGTGTGCACAGTTAAAAGTGCTGTGCAAAGAAAAGCCAAAATGTCCAGACTGAGTGATTTTGAAGGATCAAGTTACCATCATACATTTAAGGAAACCTTCTATATTAAAAATTCTCTTCTATGACAGTATAACAGGGGAGGAAAGATATTCTACCATTCACTTTTGCATTGGTGACTGGTAACAGAAGTGGTAGAACAGTTGAAGATTGAGTTGTTCAGTTAAATTAGTTTTAGGCAATAATTTACTGTGTCTCTTGAGACTTAGCTTGACCTGTATTCCTTTTATTTTCTTTTTTTTTTCTTCACACACTAGGAGCAAAAATAGGATTGTCACACACTGTAGGAGTTTGTGAAAGTCATGAGTAGGTTGTGAGGCTAACTGTGCAGAGAAACATAATTAGGATGACCTTGATAAAGTAGATAGACTTCTAGCTTAAGGGTTGCCTCTGCTCCAAAAAGTCTAGTTTATTCAGGCAGGTTCACAGCTGGCAACTTCTCATCAGCACTAGCACAAAGGTATAAATGAACTACTGGGCAAAAAGAGGTGGAAGAGAGTTATTTAAATAGGAAAAAAAATTACACAAAACCTTATGCCCCTTGAAATTTTATGTTTTCTAAAGCTAGTATTTAAGATTTAAATAACTAAGAAATTTGTTTACTATATGAAAAATATACATGTGGTATCTACCATCTGTCTGTCTATCTATCTATCTGTAGGTAAAATGTTAGTTTATGAGGAAAAAGTACCTCACTGCTACTTATGAGACTGTCCTTTAATAAGTAGTGAAGTTAATTCTGTGGAGGAAATGCAAAAATCTAGCCATTGTCTGGAACAGAATCAGATAGGGTATGCAAATAGAAAAATACTACATTTCTAGTGTTTGAAGTTAAGATAAAAAGTAGCATGTTTACATTACTAATCTTTGAACTGATTCCATGAATTCCACTCATTAATGTATTTTGATTCTTTGAAGAAAATACATTTTGATTCTTCCATAGGAAATTAGGAAGCATATTAACAAGCAAGGAGAAAATCACAGCTGGTTGAAATCTAGACTTGCTATTTTGATGGCAGTATGTCCTGATTTGGAGGCCAAAAAGACAGAGGATGAGCTCTGTAAACTTTCCAGTGACTTCAAGGGACTCCTAGATTTGCTGGCTGAGGTACAGTATGAGGGACACAAGAACTCTCTGTTTACAATGTCACATGAAATTACATCAATCATGGCTTCACAAGCATAAGTTCCCTGCTGTGTTTTTTTAATTAAACTGCAAGTATTCAGCAACAAAAAACTTATTTGTACTCCCTGGGTAGCAAAGCCTTGAGATAGCAGGAAAAAATAATGACAGTAATATAATAGATCTTTTCCTTTTGCAGGATTAGAAATCATCTTAATAAATATTTCTGTAATCAAAATGTCAGTATTTTTACAGGCAAAAGGTAGTTTTCTACACTTATTTTGTAGGGAACATTGGCAAAACTGTGATGTACATCAGCTGGTGAATATAGAATTTTACTTTAATCTTCATTTATGTATCTTTTATGCTGAAATAATAAAGCAACTACTGCGAGGTGATTTCAAATCATTAAGGATGTGTACATGCACTGACTTTGCAGGAAAAAGCTGCAGTTCTCTGAGGTATGAATGATAATGAGATACTGTAACTGCTGAAATCATTGGAAGTTTCTAACTGATAAGAAACAAAACCTCTTAGAATCTACCAAACCCTTGAGTTCTGTAGGAACTTACTGCATCACAGTTTTCACAGTAAAAAGAAAGATCAAGAGAAACTTAGAACATCTTAGACTTTGAAGGCAGAACAGATCAAACAAAAGGAGTTCAGGATAGGGGAAGAGTTTCAAATTGAAATTCCATTCTTAATGTCCATTCTTGTGGAGGCCTTGTAGGTATGCCAAATGCATAAAAGTTTTCTGTATTTACTGAAATGTCTCTAAACTTCTGTGGTGTGAAAACTGTGTTTGGAAGGTTGGGGCAACCAATGTTCTGACTTCCAAGTGATTGCAAAAATTTAAGAGACTGTATTTTTAAAGTACTTTTGCTTTTTGTTTCCTCTAAAGGTCAAAATAAGGTGAGCACAAGTTCATGAAGGTTAAAAAAAAAAAAAAAAAAAAAAAGGGCTAGACTTGCTTTGGATCTAAATGGCATTTTATAATACATTCAAGAGACTAAAATACAGTTAGACTAAATATACTTAAGACTCTAAAATCTAGATATGCCTTTCAACATGAAATACTTAAAGTTTTCTGTAATTATAGATTGAAAATACTTTAAACACGGTTGGGGACTGTGTCCAGTACAAAGAAGAAGTTAAAAGTGCAATTGAGGAGTTAATCAACAACTCCAAAGAAGCCCAAGCAGAGGCTGAAAAGATCTTGGATACAGAAAGTTTATTACAAGCTCAGCAACTACTACTTCATCATCAGGTAGGGCAATTACATGTTTACTCAGTTATTCAATTACAAAATTTTGTGCCCATTAGCATAACTCTATTATAATAAACGTTAGGGTTATAAAGGAAACAGTCTCATATGGCCTAGTTTTGATTTCTTACAATGAAAAAACTACTGAGTATTTTTTAAATGTTAATGCCCAAAGATGAGCTTGGTTTTCAACTTTTATTGAATATTCTTTTATTTCACATGGGGTTTTTGAGCACACAACACCTGAAGAGAAGCTTCATTTATTTTAAATTTTGGGTAAGTGTACTCTGCAAATATGTAGTCTTTCTTTTTTTACCTTTTTAAAGTTTGCATGTCAGATTTGATCATGGTAAGTTGGGCCTGATCCTGGTTTTTGAGATTTCTCAACTTCAGCAGCTTTGCTGAGTATTGGAGGAGAAATGTACTTCCAGCCTCATCTCCTCCTCTAGTTAGCTACTGTAGCAACAGATGGGCCTCCATTATCTAGGAATAGTACAGGAGACTTTTTATGCACTGATAATAGATCACAACATCTACAGACTACAGTCATAATAAATCTTATGGGTTACACAGAGAAAGAATCAAGAGGTTTACAACCAAATACAGGTAATTAACTTTGAGGCCTGCTGAAATCTAGTAAGAATAAGAGTAATTTACTTTCAGTGTTTGGGCATTATATAAGCGGTTTATGTCAACATCTATTTCTGTACAGTCAGACATGTCTTACTACCTGACCAGGCACTACTATGTCCTACCTATGTCTTATTTAAACCCTTTGGTGTTTCTAAAAGCTACTGTATGTGTTAAGGTTCATATTTGTTCTTTTAATACTCTACATTCCTTATTTGTCATGAGAGGTAGTAGGAATAGTTAGCTTCTTGACTTCTCTAGACTCTTCTTCTTCTGATATGGAGTCTGTTAAGATAAAGACTTTGACAAAGACCTGAAGGCACCCAGAGTAGAACTGAGCAGGGATCTGTGAGATTATCTTGCAAAGCTGATATCAATTTATCCCCTTATTTCTCTCTAGTGAAGGCTTGTATATTGCTTTGATCAATCTGAGGCTCCAATCCATGCCTCAAATAGTGCAGAGCACACCTGGATGCTTCCAGGCAATTATGAGGAATGTGTGCATCTGTGGCTACTGCTGCAGTTGCTCAACTGTTGTGGCTTTTGCTTTCTGAAATATTGTTTTCGATAAATGGCCATATTCTCAGTCTTTCTCTCCCATCTGTGTGCCACAAAAGGTGTAAACGCATTTGGCCACCCAAGGCATGTACTTGATGAGCATGTAAGACTCTCAAGAATACTGGCCACAGTTTATCCCATTTTCTGTTACTCTCACTGCATGCCCCTGCAAAAGCAGAAAGTGGTTTCATTGTGCCAGTTTCCCAAAGGAGCTGAAAAGCCTAATCATTCCTGTTGGATGAATCCTTTTAGCAAAGGACAAGGAGACTCCGTGCAAAGAGGCAAGATGTGCAAGAGCAGATTTCTCAAGCTAAACGGTTGCAGATTGAAGGTGGACTGCCCAGCACAATGCAAGAGGATTTACAGAAGTTGGAAGGAACATTGGAGAACATGCAGCACACTATGGAGAAACGTGAAGAGCAACTGCAGGTGAATCCTTTGCAAGTAGAAATAAAAAATCATGCTCTTTTCTTCTTGTTTGGTTGGATTTGGGGTTTTCTTTTGTGTTGGGTTTGGTTTGTTTGTTTGTGGGTTTTTTGCTTTGTGTTTTTGTTTGTTTGTTTTTGTTTTGTCTTCTGCAGTTAGTATAAAACCCTTTATTTTATTTTTTTTTTAATGTAAAAGTCTGAGCTCACTTTCTCACCTCTGAATCTTGGTCCTTGGGGTTTTCTTCATCAGTACCTCCAGAAAAAACTTCTTGAAGCTGCTGTGTATGTCTTAATGAATAAAGAAACAGCATTTTCCTTGGAGGTGTTTAAAAAATCCCAACTATTCAGTCATAATAGATATTTTAAATCATTTATCTATGAATTAATTTTTAGATGGTCTGTATTCCCTGCTTACTAATGACATTGCCCTTTAATTGAGAGTTCTTAGGCTTGGTATTAGATTAGTAACACCTGATGTTGTGTAAATATAATCCTCACAATTATTGTGTAAAATACATGTTGTCACCCTAAATTTAAAGGAAGAAAAGAGTAAATCAAATGGATTGCTCCAGGTTGTGTAACTAATCACTGGCTGAACTGGGATTAGAATTTATAGTTTAAAGTTGTCCTTTACATTTCTCTAAGCAGAATGGTAATCCAGCTGTCCACTATTCCATGCAAATGATTAAAGTCATCAAAACTATTTACCATGATAAAACACAAGATGAAACATGTGATTGATAAAGCTCAAATAACTTCTCAATGTAATAATTTATTATTTAAAACACTTTTCTTTTCCTAAGGAAACCCATATGTAAAATCTTAATTTGGCCTTTACATTAGTTCAGAATCAAGATAATATTTGTTCATGCTGTTGTCATTCTTGTGACTGGTAATTAAATGCTCTATGTTAATCAAAGTTCTACATTATCAGAAACAAAAAAAAAGGTTCGTATGTGTGAGTTTCCTATGAGCAGGGATTTTCTTCTACCATTTTGCTGTAACCTATTTCATTAGACAACCTGAAAATCCTTTCAGATATTGTTGACTACTTGTAAGCATAAGCATCTGTATTCATTACTTCACACTTCTTATAGGATATTCAAATATAACATTTAAATATTGCTGGCATCTTAGAGAACACAACACGGTAAATCAGTGAAAATTCAATGGAGTTTTCTTTTATGAGATTCAGAACAGTTTCCTCTGTAGAGTAGGTGTCATTTCAGGAGAAAATGTTTTATTTCAAGTCTTTCTCTTTTTTTCCTTCTTCAATAACTTACAATGATATTCTTTTTTTCCTGCCCTTTGATCTTTTTGTCTCTGTGTTCCCGTTTTGGTTTTATTTTTGGTTGTTTTTATAGGTCACAATAAATAAATGGGAGCAGTTCGAAAGGGACAAAGAAACAGTAGTAAAATATCTCAATCAAGCAAGCTCTGCACTTGAACGTATCTTAAACTTTAGCAGTTTAGAGAGCCTCTCCTCAGAACTGGATCAGACAAAGGTATTCTCTGTGTGAAAAACAGGAACTGATATATCTTTCTGCCTTGCATGTTGACATGTAGTGAGCGTATTGCCTTTAATCTTTGCATGGTTTCCGTAATGCTGGTCCAAATTGTGTGTACAGATTAGAGACTGCATAAGCTGCTATTTATATTGATTATACCATTTAGTTACTGCAATTTAAAAGTGTAAGTGCACACTTTTTGTTTTTTATCTCTATTTTTTTAAAAAGTCAAAATCATCTGTTCCAAGATGGTTATATCCTACCTTGCTTTTTTTTTTTTTTTTCCTACATAAAATACTAGATGTTTTTGCTTTTAATGCAGGTTAAAGTTTACTTTTTGAAAAGATCTTGTAAAATTCCTCAAAAATCTGCATTTTAAATGCACGTATGGAAGTTAAAATGATTTTGAGGACTTCCCATTTTATGCTAAATAATCATTTATACTAGTCAGCTAAACAGCGTCAAGCACTGGCATATCAACATCAATAGTGTGCTCTTTGTAAAGGTTATGTGGATTGTTCCAACTAGTGCTCTTCTAGCCCTGAAAAAGGAGAATCTTCTACAACATGGACATAACCAATAAATGCTACTTGCCTTTATTAGCACATAATTGTCCCAGCCAATTTTATTCACCACTACAGACATAACGGTAGTGATTTGCTTTCCTAAGTGCCATGCTTTTCACACTACCTTTACCCTTTGATGAAGCTGATACTAAATGATATATATCTTGGTTATGCTCATCATCCATTGTTCTGGTGTATGGCTTTAACATTTGTGACAGAAAATAGTCACTAGCAAAGTGAGATTACAAACTATGAGATACTGCAAGATACTCTCTGTAAAGAGTAAAATCTAAAGATTAAATAAAGGTGCATATAATCTTCCACAATTCACAAATAAATTTCTTGAAGAGCTATGGAACAAATTTTGATTGTTTGAATTAAAAACTTTTGTACGCATAGTTTCCCTTGCTAAATCTTACTCAAGCTAGTTTGCTCAAATGAACATTTCTTAAGTGCAAAGAAAAAATAAGTTCAGATTGTTCTTACATATTTACACATTCAAAATATACATGTAGGGACAGAGATATGTTTTTCAACCACAAACATTGAGGAAAAATAGTTTTTCTGTAAATATATGAAACCTTATAGTGTATTAATGGGTCTTGCATCCTTACAGGAACTTTCTAAACAGACTGAAGCAATGGCAGTGCATGCTGAAAATTTGGTGAAGAGTTCTTCTGAGATACAGCTTGGTTCAAAGAACAAGGAGTTTCTTCGGCAGCAGGCAAAATCAATCCAAGAACAAGTGAAAAAAGTGGAATTTACTCTTGAAGAAGAGTATGTTCTTAACAAGTCCTAGTATTTATTCTCTACTATTGGATTGTATCAGATTTCTAGAATACCTTGTCAGCATTTTGTGTTGTCTCATCAGCTCTGGTCATTTACAGCTTACTGTGGCATAGTATCCAGTTTATAGTACCAGATATGTCAAAAGACTGTGCAAATAAACAAAAATATTATTTTTTTTATAATATGTAGTTTATAAAAGCACTATTAGTTACATTTAACCTGTCACATATCTTTAGGACCCAGTCTTGTGAAGAAGGGATAATTAAACTCATACTTGAGGTACTAGACTCTTCTAGAATGAAAGATCTCAGTGCAATTGTGAGAACAGAACATACACTCTATTTGCTTCAGTGTTCCATGTTTCACTTTCTCCATAGGAATGTCAAGAAGTGCCTTCATCTTAGCTGAATGCCCAGATTTTATTTCATGGGCAATATCAAAAGCTGCTTCTGCTGCAAAAAACAAAGGCATCATTTGCCAAATTCTGTTGAAAAATTGAAAGATCAAATTCCAGAAAAATGTTGTTAAATCCTGTATATAATTGTAGTTTCCTGGATTTGTAAAAATTTCATCCCTTTTCTCAAGTAACTCAAGTATTGAGCTCAAGTTACTCAACTTCAGCTGTTGCTATTCTCATTTTATCTATATACACATACATTTATATGTGTGTATGAAATTACTAATTTTGCATATAGTAGATCTGCTACACAAATTATGGATATATGTGTGAATTCTATATTGTCTTACTGGAATTACTATATTAGAATAATTTGCTGTATAATTTTAAGCAGGTACCATCACCTTCATCTGAATATGAGCAAAGGCCATTGCCCATATTGTTGGGTTTTTTTCCCTCATTGAACACTGTCATGCTAATTTGACTTGAATTTGTTACAGTTTTCTTCCAGATATAAAAGAACAATAAAAAAAAGATAATAAAAAGAACAAGCTTAATAACTAGCCTATGCAGCAGATGTAACTTTCTAATTATATGTGGTCTAATTTTTTACATAACACTTTCTCTAATATGAAGTATTACAGTAATTTGCAGTCAAACCATACCTTACTGAATACTTTATAAATAATTTTGTCCAATATTAGAGACAAAATGAGTGTGATTTTTTCAATACAAAAAAAATTCATCCTTCCAGCAGTGCATATTCACTTTTTTAATAACATCGTCTATTTTAAAATGACAGACATTACTGACATCCTGTTTCAATGTAGATATAAAATAGGTTTTAGTTGAATGTATGGGTTATACATAATGTCTGTGGTACTGTTAAAGGTAATAAAAAAGTTAATCCCTTCTGCAAAACATGAAAATATATATAGCTCTCTCTAGTGAATCTACAGAACAAGTGATCAGTGTATAAGGGTTATGTTGTAGCTCACATAATCAATAAAAATCTTGGCCTAGTAATTTAAAGTGAAGGTTTTACAAATACATATGCTACATATGCCAATGAACAGGAATGGGAAAGAAAAGTTTCAGTAGGTCTCCATAGTCAGCTACAGAACAAACTTAGCATATCTGTTTTCCAAGGAGATCGTGCAGAGCTGTGCTGTGTGTTTAGGACTATGTTCTTTACAGTCTGTGGCTTTCTTAGAACTGCAATGAAGGCAAAGGCTGTTGTGCCACTGATTTGGTCCCTTGATTTTGATTTCCAGCTATATTTTCTTGGGCTGGACTTGAGTGAAATATTTTTGCACTTTATTTTCCTACAAATAACTTGAATTTAAATACACTCTTATCAGTTAATGGCTGTTGACATTGCTAATGTCTTTTTTTCATTTTGAAAGAAATAGAAAAAATAAAAAGGCCAATTTTTACATTTTTAGAATACATCTTTTCTTAAAGCTTCCTCTAGAAGAAAGAGGAAAGCTTCCTCTAGAGTGGGAAAAAGATATTAAAACAAAAACTTTTTGACACGGAATGGTTTTTAAGGCTATATTTGAAAGGAAAATGTAGCTTGGAGCTTTGTAATTTTGGACTTTTGTGATGAAATTTTAATATTTTCAATTAAACAGAAAATGCACATTTTGCAATATGTGTGTAGGGCCTACGATAGCACTGGTTTCTTTAGAATCATTTGAAAGGAGCAGAAACTTGTATACTAGAAGTTGATGCTGTTAGGCCTTATAAGGGCCTTATATTTCTTACTAGTGACAAGAAAAAAAGGGTGCTTTGTTTGCTATCCAAGATATACAAGAATTAGTCATAATTTGTCTCTGCTTAAGATGCCTATGATGTATGTTTCAAAGAATATAAATCTATTTACTTTGAGGTAGTTGACTCATATCTGTTGTTGATTCTTTAGCTTGATATGAAATATTTGCCTCAGAAAACACAAACTTCCTATAAGACAGGGAAATTGTTGTTATAAAAACCCAAATTTAATAAAGCAGTCAAGCATTAGTGAATATGTGTACATCCACAATGCACTGGTTTAAATCATTCTTTTCTAGTGACTAAATGACTAACATCCATATGCTTATCTCAATTTTTAGATATCTAATTCCATATAGTTTCATAGAAGTAATATTTATGTTTCCTTTCTCTCCCTCCTGGGGTGAGGTTCTAGATGTATGGCTGATGAATGAAGCTGTAGTCTGTTTCACCTCTCAGTGTCTCCACTCTAGCTAATATAGTTATCTGACTTTGGGTGTACAGTCTAAGAGAGAACCAAGGCTGAATTTAGGCACACAACTTGGTCCTCTATATTGAGGAGTTTTAAAAATGACCCCTCTGTAGAATGAATAAATAACATTTTTATTCTAGCAAGAATATGGCCAGCTTCATTATATTAAACTGTTTATTCTTTCTAACTAATTTGGTTAATTTTAGTATTAAAAGCATGGAAATGGTGAAAAGCAAGTGGGATCATTTTGGCAATAATTTTGAAGCTCTGTCCAACTGGATAGCTGAACAAGAAAAAGAACTGGAGACTTTGGAAACATCATCATCTCCTTTGGACATACAGATCAGCCAAATCAAGGTGATTAGTTCTTGTTATGTTTAGCATTAAAAGCCCATTTATGTGTCATTTTTCTAAAGGTCAAATGGGAGAACAAACATTTTACATGTTTCAGAACTACTATGATGACATGATGCTTTGTACATGAACATACCAAACTAAGGTTTTACATAAACTAAAGGAAAATTCTTGCAGGCTGCCTTCTCTTTTAGTTTTTAGTTTACATAGATAGAGCCTTTGTGTGTATGGCTAAAAAAGATATTTAATTTATGCACTTCTCATTTTTTTGAGTAATCTTAATTGGTGTACAAAATAGCTACACAAGTACAAGGTGTATAAAGATTTTTTCATTTTAAAACACACATTGGCTAGTGTATCTAGAACTTGATTTTAATCCTGCAAGCTGAAGTTATAACTTGATTTATGTATCTTTTATGCTGAAATAATAAACTATTACTCTTGGTAGCTTGCAAACCTACATGCCATTTATTGCTATTATATTTGCACTGTCTTATGTTCTGTGTACATTCCCGTAGATACATAGTGGTTTGGTTTCTTATTGCTGAGGTGCATATTGTCTCCAAGCATTGCATTTCAAGGGGTTATTTCATATCTTCCCACAAATGAAAATGTACCTTCTCTGAAACTACATGTTTCTAAGGGCACAGGGTTTTTCAATATGCAGCGCTCACTGCTGTTTTCTTTATTCTGTGACCTACTTGCTCTTCAGAAAGTGCACAGGTGTGCATCTGCTTGCAGTGATGGACCAGACTGACTGGGTATCTCCAATGGATCCCATAAGGCACTTGTTTCATGTGACAGAAATAGTTCTTCAACCAATTTTCCTGTTCTTGATTTGATCACATCTTTACATATACCAAATAAATAAAATCTCTTGATTTCATCACTGAAGAACAAAACACTGCTTGAATTCTTCCTTCATCACCACAGCAATTCAAAAACAGTTGCCATGTGAAACAACATATATGCACTGATTCCCCTGGCATACATTCTCTTGTTGTGCTGTTCAGTAGTTAGTGAATAGGATTCCAGTGTTTAAGACATAAAATAAGTGCGAGTGATATTAATAGCACATGACAGTGTGACAGTTCTTGTCTGTCTAAATGGAGTTTCTTAAGCCCTACTATCTTGCTCAAGACAATTTCCCGGAAGGGCTGGTGCTTGCTATACATGCAGATAGATCAGCAGTAATTTTACACTGCATTGCAGATTGCTGAAAATTGCACCATAATTCTTCCTCATTTAAGTATCATGAAAGAAAATGATCAGCAGGTAATGTTTATAGATGCCTGAATGAACAGATATAAAGTAGAGAAAATCACCCCCATAAGGGCTAGGATATATCATTGTAACTCAGGGGAACAAATAAGCTCTTTGAGCTGTGTTGTGTGAAGAGAGTCAACTAACCAGAGAGGTTGGGGAGTCTCCTTCGCTGGAGATTTTCAAAACCCGCCTGGCTGCGTTCCTTTGTGACCTGTGCTAGACTGTATCATCCTGCTCTGGCAGGGGGGTTGGACTCAAAGATCTCCAAGGTCCCTTCCAACCCCTGACACCCTGTGATACCTGTGAACCTCCAATGTACAGACATAGCTGGAGGTCTTCAGCAGCATCACTTTGTGCCTGATTTTGAAGAATTTGTTGTAAGTTTCCCAATGAGTTACTCTGTGCCACAACACTAATCAGCATACTTAGTTCTTATTAGTATGTTGTACAAGAAATTAAGGCATATTGCAACATGGGGGAAATGAATAAAAAATAGTGTCTTCCCTGATATTGGCTGGCTGACCAGGTAAAAAATCTACAGTCA
Organism: Megaceryle maxima; assembly: GCA_024605025.1. NCBI lineage: Eukaryota > Metazoa > Chordata > Aves > Coraciiformes > Cerylidae > Megaceryle > Megaceryle maxima. Next base: position 58,397 of record JANHGN010015982.1, read on the forward strand.
GCTGAATGCAACTCTCCTGCATAGAGGTGGTGATATTCTATTCAATGACATTGATTACAAAACCCCAATGACCACAGAAGAGGGAGATTTTTCACCTACACATTTCTCTGAAATTCCTAGTGGAGCAAAATGACAGTTATCAGAAGTAGTTACCATTGGTGGCAGACTCAGTGAGAATTTGAAGGCCTCAATTATCCACCTTCTTTTATGTAACTGAGAGAGTTTAACAGAATAGCGTGGGAGTAAAAACGCACTGCCTCATTTGTATCTGCTGCATTGTTAGGTAATTTCAGCTTCAGGGCTGCAAATCTGCTATTTTTTCTCAGTAACGTATTCTCATGCAAAAAAGATATTTTATAATCCAAATTAATTCAGAATATATTGCATAAAGGGATACTATAAATTCTTACAGCACCACATTTTTTTGTGTACCATCACAGTGCTAATTCTAGACAGAACCTTTCAGTAAGCCACTACTGGGCAAGAAAGATACCATATTTTTATCGCATTTATAGCAGAAAGTGAGTACTTTCTATGCTTTTGAGAGTGCATTTTCAGGAAAGTTTTTGGTTGACCTCATATACGTACATACCTTAACATTTTGATATCTGAGAATGCTATTACCTATTTCACGTTCAAAGAGCACTCTTGGCTCTTTTGGTTCCCTCCCAGGGAATGTTTTTCCACTGCTTTTGAGAAGAACTCCAAGGATATGCTGCGTCAGCAGAAATGAGAAGAATTCTGTTGTGAAAAAACCCCTTTATTTCCAAGTTCACTTACTAATTAAATAGCCACTGAATGTGAAGCACCATAAGTTTCTGTCTTGGATGTTGTAGCTTTCAGGTTTGCCTCTAATTTGCAGTAGAAACAAATGCAAAATAATGGAAGACAGTTGCTGTCATGCAGCTGATGAAATGTAAAGCCAGTGCTAATTTGTCTTTATGCATTTACTAATTGACACAGAAGACAGCTGAAAAGTACCAAAGACCCTTTTTTCATGGTTTCCTATTCATGCTGTAATGTGGTTTTTTATTTAATCCTCTGCATAAAGGCACACTCACCCTACCTCATCATCTATTCTTTATTATACCATGAGATATGAAATTAGAAAATGAAAATAACCTCTATTGGTTTTCAAATCATAGCATGCTTTATTTTTTAAGTGCTTGAAAACTTACTAAATGCAAGTCATCAGCTCCTTAACATTGTTTTCAGTTATACACTTAATTTTTCTCATCCTGCATTTATTTTGATTCTTTAAGAGAATTGTGTATTAATTTGCTGTGAAGTAAGAGATGATAAAATATAAACCATCTTGTCTGCTTACAAAAATATGCACCTCAGCCAATTCAAATTACTCTTCATAGACACTGTTTTCAGGGCAGTCTTTTTTTAAAGCCTTTTCCAATGCTAATTTCAAGAAGAAAACAGTAATTTACAGAGAGTATTGAAGACGTTTGTAACTATTTTTTTCAAGTGGTCAGTGAACTCTCCTCAATTTTTTAATGACGAATATTACTAATTCAGGTAAAAGAGGGAAGTGGAAAATATTATTCTGATAATTAAAAACCTATTGTGCTTCTTCATTTGCTATTACTTTACATTGTAGGTTATTAATAAAGAAGTAGAAGGTAAAATAACTGGAATCTCAGAACTAGAAGAGGAAGCCAAGTCTTTCTGCCAGTTTATTACCTCTGGAGAATGTGCACGTATTAAAGCCAAACTGACTCAGGTCAAAAGGTATTGGGAAGAGCTAAGAGAACATGCACAGAGACTGGAAGGAACAATCACAGGGAATGCATCAGCACAGCAGAAATATGAAGAAAGTCTTAAACAGGTAGACAATGCAGAATCTAATGGCTTGTTTGCATCAGTGTATAGAATTACTTTTTTATGTTTTTCAAAATTGAATATAAAATGCTTATTATAAGATGGACCAGAATATGTGAGTAGATTTGTCAGGTAATTGCAAGACATATGTAAATTTGTGCTTTGAATGACTTAAAATGGAGGTTTAAGAAGATGCTAAAATATACACATTAAAAGAAATTATGCTGTCTTTTAGAAAACCTAAATGATTCTCCTGGATATTTCACTAATAAACCACATCCAAACACTTTTTCTTCAATTTTGGGTTGTTAGTAGGTTATAAGGACAATAATTTAAATATTGTTTAAATATTGTTGCAAGGAGCTAAGCACAGTTAGCATCTTTTAAGTTCAAAATCACTCAGCACTACAAAGGCTTAGGATAATAATATTCTTTTAGCACTGAATATATAAAACACGTAATTTAAAGCATTGTTTATTTCCTGCTGGTTTTAGACTCTCTGGTTTGCCTTTTCTTCATAGGTGCAGCAGGCAGTGTCTGAATTTGAAGTTAAGCTAGCTGAGCCTCTCACTTCGTGCTCTTCTTCATCAGCAACATACACAGCCCTTCAGGATTGCATGGTGAGCATGTGGCTAGTGATTCCTGACACTGAGTCCCGGAAAAGAGTACCACACCAACCTCCTCACAGAAATGCCAATAACCACTAGACCAGGAGCTAGCTGATGCCAGGCAGTCCAGGGTGGAGGCAGGAGGAGGCAGGGTCTGCCTGGGGTGGACAGCCACAGGGAAAGCTTTAACTGTCTTCCTCAGCTATTTCTTTTCACCATTTCAGGCACACTAATAAAAGTATTTTCCCCACTTTAGCGAAAGGAAAGCTTAAAAGTGTGAATGATTCCTTCAGGTTCTTGTTTTTAATTTTACGCATCTAAAGCATTATGAAAAGTAGAAGATAAGAAGCATGTCCATTAGACATTTTTCATCAAAGACATTCATGAAACTTCCATCTTGGTATAGAGAACTCTGTGATTAAAAAAATTAAAAATCTCATTGGAAGTAGTTTTTGTTAGACAATGCAGACTGGACAAAGTTTCCACTGACAACCTTTTATCTGTGATGCCAGAAAACCATGGGTGTTTGAACACTTCATTGAGTCCATTGCAAAGAAAACATACACTGGATTGGTATTCAAACTAAAAAAAATCCCAAATCTCAGGGAATTTGGTGTAGCATTTTTGTCTGTGTCTATAGCTTTGTGATATGATCTTCCAACAATAATCATTACCTTACTTTCTAAGAAAATATTGTAAAAACTTTTAGTTATATTGTTCTTGCAGTAAAACACATGCTATTTCTTCTGAATTTAAAGATAACTACTTGCAAAGGCTGTCTGCAAGGAAGACCTGGCCTGTGTGCTTCAAAAATGCTCAATACCTGTTGAGTAATAGCTTTTTGCATATGGAGAATTGATTCAGACAGCACTTGTAATCATAACTATTATTGGCTTTTAAATATTATGAATATGCTGAGTATGCTATTGTAAGCTCTTGTCCTGCCTAAGGGATCAGGATGATTTAATGCCTTAATGTGAATTTATTTTTTATTATTGATTTTGAACAGTATAATTCACCTTTCCTCCTATATATGATTTCTTACATGTCTATAATTATAACCATTACTACTGTTGTTATTATTGCACACCTGTGAGTTGGAACTTTAGTGCTCTTAAGTCTATTATGTTTTGTATTTTTCTAACTCAGTGTACTATATTTCAATCATTTTCATATGAACAAGTTTCCAAGCTCTCTAGAAATGGTAATGATGGAAAATATAGTCAAATTCAGATGCCATTTCTTTAGCTAATGGTGGCAGAAGTTCACAGTAACTTTTCCCATGGACTGCAGGTCAGTCCTCACATGTTGGAGTGAGCTTTTGTACTTACTGTATGTGTGTAAATTAGAGCAACTTTTAGACAGATGTTAGGAGTTTGGAGCTTTGTCCTACATTTTCATGCTGTGTTGTGTGCCTGTTTAGAAAACATACCTCTTTTGGTGCTGACTGTTTTTTAACAGTCTTCTTAGGAAAGTCTTTCCCCACTAAAAGCTAGGAGGTTAATATGCTTGGGATGTGTGTATCTCGGATAGATCTGAGTGAAATGTAAGCTATGCAGTGACCTCATGATCAGGTGCATATAGCATTGCTTCACATTTTCAGTAGCAGTACAGAATTTTTCCCACCATTGTTACTGTAGTTCTTTTGCTTATGTATGTGCCTTCTGTTTCTTTTAAATGTTCATTAGGACCTTTGTCATACTGTGGAAAAACTGAGCAACACTCTGGCCTCTCTCTCAGCCTATGCCCGAAAGGTGGCCAACAAAGAAAAAGCTGCTCAGGAGGTTACAGGATTACGGAAGAAATATGAAAAGATGCTAGAAAATGCTAAAGAGAAACAGATCTTATTAGAGACTCTTCTGGCTCAGTGGCAGAAGTGAGTAGACTCTCACATCTGTTATGATGGACACAGACACCTTCCTGTGGTCATTGTGTGAGACCAAGGGGATGGTAACTCTATGTTGTGATTAGGCAGGAGAAGGATCTGTCTGCCTTCCTGACCTGGTTGGAGGGGTGTGAAGCTACCGCCAAGCCTCCAGAGCAGTATGTTTCTGCTGACAGAGTTAAACTGGAAGGTAAACTGCAGTCACTGCAGGTACGTTTCAGCTGAAAGATTGTCCCTCTACATTTCCTGGTTTGTTCCTGTGTCATTTAAAAGGATGGAATTGCTCAATTGTAGTCTTGACAAGTCACTTGATCCTGGGCTTTGGAAGTGTTCTAGGAAAGTATTATATTATTGTTGTTATTTTTCAAAAACAATGTTCTAAAGAAGAATAGGTAGTGTCCTGGTATATCCTATTATCTGTCAAGGAAGGATATTGGTCTGCTTACCAGAGGATCCTTTCTCTAGAGGAATTCCTTTGACAGACAATTAAACATGTTTTTGTGGGGTTTTGTTTTGTTTTGTTTTGGGTTTTTTTGTTTGTTTGTTTTGTTTTGTTTTGTTTGGTTGGTTTGGTTTTGTTTGGGTTTTTTGTTTGTTTGTTTTTTGCATGTGAGGAAAGTAGCTCAGATGATAAAATAATCAGAGGTTTTGAATTTACATTGGAACTCTGATTTCTGATTTTTTTTTTTTTTAAACACAAGGCTTCCCTTGGAATTCTTGCCATTTGTTTTTGAATTTGTATGAAGCAGTTGGCCACATGTAGCATCTTTTACACCCTCCATGAAGGCAATGAGACCATAACTTCAGTTTTAAATATTACTGAAGAGAAGGAAAATTATTTTTGATTTCTCTTGTTGTTTGTTGTTGGGGTTTTTTCCTTACAATTCTATTACTGCACACAAAATATGTTACAAAACTTAGTCTTAATTTTAGCCACTTTCATCATACAGTAGAGCTGTGTGGAAAGGTTGCAACTGGTCCTAAAGGAGAAAAAAAAACCTTTGCTGAATCCCTGAATTACTGAATTACAGTTGCAGATTTGACTGTCTGAGAGGTGTTGAGTACCTGCTTGTCCTAAAAAGACCTCAGTTCCTCCAGGGATTTGACTGTGGTCATTCATTTCTCTTAAAGTGGTGTACTGGAAATCCCTAGCTGATTTTTAAATTATTTTGGTTATTTTACATAATATGATGCCATATGTAATCTCAAGGCTGTACATTCCATTGTTTTCCCAGGATTTGAAAGCAGATATTGAGTCCCATGCTTCAGTCTATGTGAGCCTATTACAGTTAAATGAGTCACTGTTCCCAACAGCTTCCAAACAATGTGTGGAAACAATAAAAGAAAAATTTGAAGAACTGGATAAGAGGTGGAAAGCTTTACCACAAACTGTTGATAAAAGGTCTGTGCTTCAGAATGTTTTTTACATGTTAAATGAGAGTAACCAATATCCAGATGTGAAATCCCAATCCCGAAACATAGCTTTTTACAGTAATATCATGAGGAAAACAAAGGTTTAAGATTCATATTGAACCCTGAACTCCCAGGAGTGGGCTGTGGGGAATCCCACAGAATTATCGTGCTGTTTTTTTAGCATAATGTCTCCTTAATTTTTGATAGAATACTTCTTTTTGACAGTGTGAGGCAGGAAATGAAGATAGCATTGTTTCCTCAGTTAAAATTTACCAAGTAACTTCCTAAATTACTTCCAAAATATTTTTTTTTCAGTTGTATGCTTTATCTTGTGCAAAGCCACACTGTTATCTTTTTAAGCCCACTTTGAAGTTTTCATTTGCCATAAATACTACAACTGCTCAATTGTTAGGTTGCTGGCTCATATTAGGCTCGGGAGCACCGTCTCATTTTTTGAAACTGTATGTTATCATGTATCTATAATTCTGTTGTTTTGGTGATAAACATAGATATTTCACTACTTATAAAGGAGCTTAAATAATAGACCCTGGTCAATGACATCATATTCTATGTGCTTTATCTATATGATTGGTTTATGATATAATGGTCACCACCTAGCATTTCACGTTGAAAATTAGGTAGAGAAATTTCTAAGGGAAATGGGAAGGTAAATGACAAGGCCTTTTTTTAAGGTCCAGATTTAGAAGCTTAGTTCTGCTAGTTGCTGTGTACTCCTCTGGACACATTCCTCCTTTCACTTGTGTTCCTCTGAGTAGACTTGCACTTCACTTACTTCAGTGGAAGTTCAGCATGCAGTTACTCAGCCACTGCCAAAGTTAATGAAACTCTCACCTTACATGCAGCATTGCAGATGTTAGGGCAAACAGAATTGCTATATCTGGAAACTGCAGTCCATCAATATGATTCTCTTTGCCAGGACTACGCCCACAAAGAAAAGCTGAAGAACAAAGCTTGAATGTGCAGGGTACTACTAAAAGCTGATATGTATGAAACAGTAGAAATGGGAAAGAGCTTTATATTACTCCCAGTTAAGAAATCAATGCATATTAGTAACAAAAATTAATGTTTCTTTCTTTCCTTCCACTTGGCATTGATTTTAATGCTATCCTTTCAGTGTGCTTTTGATTATAGGAAGTGATTAATTTACATCCAAGTGCTTTCATTTTTACATGTGATATCCCACAGGATTAACTTCCTTCAATCTCTTGTTGATGAACATGGGCAATTTAATGAGCTCCTGCTCAGGTTTTCAGACTGGATTAAGAAGTTTCTTGCTGAACTACAAGCCACTTCAGAGATAAGCACCACTGATCAACAACTAGCTGCATCTCACAATAAGGTAAACTTTTGGATGTAAATATTAGACAGAGAAATTGCACAGTGCATTCAGCTGAATATGCATCTAAAACTAACATGAGGTCTTTTATTTGTTTGAAAACCAATATGCTGATATAGTTGCATACATATTTCTGTTATTTGATGGAGTAAAAACAAAACTGAAACATTGGACTGTCCTTAAGGAAAACACAGAAACATAGAAGCATAAAAATGTCTGGGTTGGAAGGGGCCTCTAGAGGTCATCTAGTCCAATCCCCCTGCTGAGAGCAGGGACATCCTCAACTAGAGCAGGTTGCTCAGAGCTCT
>JANHGN010015982.1:65897-77938 GCA_024605025.1 Megaceryle maxima
CTGGACTTTGAGCCATTGACCACTACCCTCTGGATGCGGCCATCCAGCCAATTCCTTATCCACTGAACAGTCCACCCGTCAAATCCATATCTCTCCAACTTGGTGAGTAGGATGTTATGGGGGACCATACCAAAGGCCTTGCAGAAGTCCAGATAGATCACATCCATAGGTCATCCCTTATCCACTGATGCAGTCACTCTGTTGTAGAAAGCCACTAGGTTTGTCAGGCAGGATTTCCCCTTAGTGAAACCATGCCAGCTGTCCTTGATCACCTCCCTGTCCTCCATGTGCCTTATCAGGCCTTCTAGGAGAATCTGCTCCATGATCTTCCCAGGCACAGAGGTGAGGCTCACAGGTTGGTAGTTCCCAGGGTCCTCATTTCTACCCTTTTTAAATACAGGTGTAAAACCCTTCTGTAGTACTTGTTTTGCTTGTAAGTTTAGTACTAAAATATTTTTAGAGCTTTTGATTGGAAGAAGAAACCCAGCTCTGTTTTCTTTCTTTCCCATAGAACCACTCAATGGAAGTCCAAAGTAAGAAACAGCAGCTACAAAGTCTGAAGGAACATGTAGATAAATTGTGTTCTTTCAGTTGCCCAGGGGACCAGCAGACATTGCAGGGAAAGACTGATGATTGCTTTCAGATCTTCCAGGAGGCAAGTCAAATAATTAGCCAAAGACAAGAGGCTCTGGATAAACTGCAGGTATTCCTGGAGCTCCATAGTGCTGCATCAGGACGTCTCGACCATCTGAGGCAGACAGTGGAGAAAACAGGAAATATGGATAAAGCTAAGTCTGAATTACTGGAGAAGGAACTCAATTATGTTATTCAAGATCTTAAGAAGCTGGAATCTGTTGCCATCAGTTTGGATGGTTCCCTTACCAAGGCCCAGTATCATCTAAAACACAGCACTTCTGAGCAGCGGACCTCCTGTAGGGCTGTGGTAGACAATCTGTGCTTGGAACTAGAGGCAGTTCAGAAGCTGCTGGGAACTAAACAGAGTGAGGCAGAAGCTCTTGGAGCCTTGCGAAGATCTTTCATGGAACGTAAAGAACAGCTACTGAAGACTATTGAAGATACTGAGGAAAAGGCTGACAAGGAGGGCCTGAAGGAGGCAACACTACAAGCCCTCCAGCAAAGGTTAAAACAATATTAATGCTTGCTATTGGCACTTCTTCATTTGCTTGCAGTCTCTAAACTTTTTATGATACGCAGGGGGCATGTGTGAGTTTTCTGCCTGTGGATCTTATTTCTTGCCAGGGCACCTTATTTCCTGCCAGGGCATATATGAGTCCATATAGGTACTTAAAAATTTTTGTGAGTGAGCTGTTTGGATAGAGGGACAACATGAGCACATGAGAACTTTGCAAGTCCTGGTAATCTTTTATATTAAAAGAACAGTCAAGAAAACCTTTGTCTCAGAACTTAATTTTGTTGGAGTGAATCTAAGCTCCAAACAGCTTTTAGAAATCCCATATAAAATAACTATCTCTGCTCTTATAGAACTGAAGATTGGATGTGTGTTGAAGGAATTGGAAACACTATAACAAAGTATAAATCTAAATATTTGAGTGTATTTCCAAGTCACAGAGTGAGGGGAAAGTAAATGGATATCTATATAATTGTATAGCTGTAACTGTATATTTATATATTTGTATAACTGTATATAATTCAGAAAAATCACATTCTGAGCCCAGCTGTAGCTTAAAAAAAATCCAGATAACACTTTTTTTTCTGAAGATATTGTAGGAAATATTAGAAAAAGGTAACATTTTTCACAGTAACTCTCAACAGCAACTGTTTCTTTCTTCCTTTCTCCCCTTATCTCTTAAAAAAAAAAGTGAAGACAATTTGAAATCTGCTTTTTAACTTGCAGATTGAGGATCTTTAACCAGCTAGATGAAGAATTGAATTCTCACCAGCATGAACTCCAGTGGCTCATGGACAAAGCAAAGCAAATAGCCCAAAAAGATATCACGCTTGCTCCTGAGATCAACAAAGAGATAGATCGCCTACAGTCTCTGTGGGAGGATATCAAGAAAGTTATACAAGAAAAGTAAGTACATCTTACATAGTATGAGAAAGGAGAGGGTTCTTCTAGTGGAGGAAAGAGACACAGTTATTTACTTTTAATATCTCTTGGCATATGAATTCAAATAAAAAACAAGGCTTGTATGTTAAATATTGAGTATCAGATAAAATACAGTATAAACCAGGGTATTTGTACTAATTGTAATTATGCTGTTAATAAAGCTACAGATAGGTCTTCGGGACAGTATTTATAGATATACTGGGTTTTTAGTTGTGTGTTATTTTTCACTCTCCTGAAAGATAAATCTCCATTGAGATTTCACTGTCACTCCAACTAGCACATGCTCTCCTAGAATGTATTTTCTTTCTCTGTTGGATATATGTTTCTGACAACCATATATTCAGTGGTCCTTAATCATTCTTAGGTTTAAATCTTTCTGTCTGCCCAAAGGACCAGGCTGATAATGCTCATTCATGTATCATCAGTGATATAAGACAGTTTTGTATATCATTGGAAATTGATAAAGAAAGGAACTAAAGAAAATAAAGTTTTGTCTTACCTTTGTCTTAGCTGCCTCTTCATCATCTTTAAATAAAACTTCTTCAAACATTATTTTTTAATTTTGCATGGTAAAATTAAGTACTGGATTCCTTCAGTACTATATCATCCTCAATATACGCAAATATTGTTTAAGTGCAAAAGCAAAACAATTCTAAGCCTAGCTAATACTTCAGTGGGTATATGCAATTTGGTAATTGACATGTAGCTGCTGGGTTGGTGTACTGGAACAACAACAACAACAACAAAAAAAAAAAAAAATCATTTGTGCTGACAAAATATTGTTTTTTCCCTTTAGTTAGTAAACTTAACTGTTGTTCTATTTTCTTGATTGACACCATACAGGTGTTTGTAAATATGCTGCCCCTTAACTAGATCTGTGTCTTGAAAATAGGCACAGCTACATGCACTGCATTTCTGGTGGCTTTTTCCAGCTGAATTCAGTCTGGTTTTCTAGTGCATTTTTAAGAGGTGCATAAATCTAAACTAAGCAGAAGAATAGCTGTGTTTAAAAATGTCCCATTGCTCCTTTTTCTTCTGCACTGCTGTTAATTTGTATTTCATGTTACATGTTGCTGCAAGCCATTTTTCTTACCTCTGGAAGTCCTTAATAATAGTAAATGAAGTAATTTCTGCACATGTGCCAGCAACTAGACAGTACCAGCCTGGTAGTGAGGAAAACATAAAATATCTGTCCCTGCCTTACAGACACATTATCAAAGGTAAATGAGTTGTCTAGTTTTAACATACTGGGGTAGCTGTTGGCATCTGATACCTAAGGCTGAAAGATGCCAAAGCACCTTGTGATTCCTTTCTAACACAAAAGTAATGTTAATTTTTATTTAAATTATTAATTTAATTTTATTTTTAACTGTTTTCTTTCTCGTCTAGACACAATTTCAGCCCCTACTGAATCTGATTTTTTTTTGAGAACTCTTTGGAGCATTCAGAGAAGAGCCAGCTCCTAAAGCGATTGCTTCTCTTTCTTGGCAATGTCATAGTTTCCCAAATTCCTTTCACTGACAAACACTGTTCTACAACTAAACATATCCAAAGTATATATCAGTCTTCCTTCTCTCTCTTCACTATAAACACCAGGTGTAGATTGAATAGGTTTTGTTGTTTGGGGTTTTTTTTCTGCCCATTGCCTGAGCAGAAAAAGATTTTTCTGGAGAGGAGGTGAAAAAAACAATTAGGCCTGATCTTAGCAGCAGGTTATTCTGTTCTTGGTAGAATGACAGCTAAGTAGAATATAATGTTTTAGACCCAAAAGCATTCACTGACAACTGGAGGATGAAATAGTCAGAATTATCTATTATTGCTTTAGTCTTGTGCTTCTTTTTACCCCTAAAAATACTTGATGTTAAAGAAAAATGTTGAGAAAAAAAATCTGTGAATGCCAGCAGCATTGTAGAGTGGTTTCCATTGTAGAGAGGTTTCCATTCAACAAGATACTAAACTTAGGAAGTGAGAAACTTAAAGTTTCAGTCTTTCTTTTGCTCAAGCCAGTTCCTTTGATATCTGATATATATGAAATGGTGACTCATATGCTCTCTCTTCAGTGAGATGTTTTGTGATGTATGGACTCACAGTGATTTGTAAAAACCAAATATTAATATTTCCATGGCTGCCCAAAACATGGATACACTGCATCCAGTTTCCCATAGTGAATCACTACATCATGTTCTCTTTCCTTCAGAAACATGATAGTAAACAGTGCTAATACATCCTTTTCACATTACAGAAAAGAGCAGTCCTGTGTTCTTATTGATCTGATGAAGGAATATCAGAGCTTGAAGTCAACAGTAATGAAAGTCATAGACACTGCTGACAGTGCTTCTGTGATCAAATCCATTTGGAAGGATCACGAAGATGTCAGGAGAGCTTTATCAAAGGTAATTACGTATATTTTCATTTGAGGGATTTAAATGATCTTCGATTTAGATGGATTTTTCTGTTTGCAAGATACCCTTGAGCTGTGCTTGAAGTTTCTTGAATTTACTGTCACTGGCAATCTTATCACTGACATTCTAGGGTTAAATTGCACTGATTCTGCTGAGGAAAGAATATAGTCCTTTCAGCATTTTGATGAGACCCATTAATGTGTATTGGATTGTTGCTATTTATAATTCTAACATCTAGAAATGCAAAATGTTAATGTGTATTGCACGTTGTCTGCTCTTTATATAAAATACCTTGAGAATATATTCCATAGTATGAGAGGCTATTTCCAGTCAACAAGAAAGACACTGAGGTACTGGAACATGTCCAAAGAAGGGCAATGAAGCTATTGAAGGGTCTAGAGAATGTCTTAAGAGGAGCGGCTGAGGGAACTAGGATTGTTTAGCCTGGAGAAAAGAAGGCTCAGGGGAAACCTTATCACTCTCTACAAATACCTGAAAGGAGGTTGTAGTGAGGTAGGTGGATGTTGGTCTCTTCTCCCATGTAAAAAGTCACAGGACAAGAAGTACCTCAAATTGCACTAGGGGAGGTAAAACTGGTCATTAGGAAAAATTCTTCAAAGAAATCATTACCAAGCATTTAGAGTGGATGCCCTGGAAAGTGGTTGAGTCACCATCCTTGGAGGTATTTAAAAGATGTGTAGATGTGGTGAATTTGGCTGTGCTAGGTTAGCAGTTGGACACAATGATCTTAAAGGTTTTTTCCAACCTAAACAATTCTCTAACATACTTTAATCTTTTTCCATATTGGGTATTTTTTTGAATAGATATGTCAACAAAAGAAAATGTCTGTCTCTTTTCCTAGGACAACTTCCTTCATGAGGTACAATGTTGAGACTGGCCACTGAGCAGAGATAAGGATTTTGAATCCCTGTATTACATTAATTTCACCAGATTATATTTCTAAAATTCTAAATTCTGCTATTTATCAGCCTGTCAGGAAAATCAGTTCTGAGTTAAACTCTTCCCACATATTTAGAGGAAAATTTCATTTGAAAGACTGTTGAGGTCTTCATTAAAAATTATTCAGTCAGGTCTGTATAAACCTTGTTCTAAACTGTGTCTATTTATGACCTCTTTTTAATAGACATTTTAACTAGAACTGAAAGTCAGAACAGAGCTCATCAGTCTTACAAAGAAAGGCATGTAACTTCCAAATGTTTCCTCTCCTTATGGAGAAATCCCTGGCCTGAATGATTTGGAGTGCAATAAATATTTTGCTCAACTCTTAACCATGATGAAGTAGGCATGGCCATGTGGCCATATTGCATCAAGATTAGTAGTTTATCTCTAATGATGATCTGCAATACTTGTTAAAAAAAAAAAAAAAAAAAAGTATGAGATGCTTACTGTGATGATTTCTCAGTATGTTGTCATCTCTTGAGTGACAGTGTTTTAGAGATTTCCCTATACCTAGACTTGAAAATGTCATAGCCCTGAAGATTTTGTCTAATTCCTTTCTGAATATATCTGTACTTTTGCAGAATACCTAGAAATGATGGGGTGTGCAATTCTAAACTTTGTTTGCAACATCCTTGTTTTAGCCAGCTATAATTCCAGAACTGTTAGTCAGTGATGGGTTCTAATTATTCAATTTTAGACTGTAGAGTCTGAAAAATAGAAAGAATAATTAAAAACAAAACCAAAGCCTTAAGTCCAAAAATAGCTGCTTACCAAATGGGGAAAATTCAGAATGTATTATTCCCTTAGTGTGCTTTATTTATAAGAAAAATCATACTATTTATTGATGCTTATGAGAAAGCCATGTCAGTTGCTCTGTATTTTGTGGCATACTTAAACTATTAGCTGGTACACTGAATGAGAATTATCAAATACATAACATATACCACAGGGCTAGGGATGGGTGTCTGAAGAACTGGATTTTTCTTTCTTTCTTCAAGACTTCATTAAACAAGAAAATATTTATGTCCACAGCATGAAGCTGCCAAGAATGAACTGAGTGATAAACAAAAAGACCTGGATACTTTCACCAATAAAGGCAAACATTTGTTAGCAGAATTGAAGAGAGTTCATAACTGCGACTTTGCTGCGGTAAAAACAGATATGAACTGTACAGTGGACAAATGGCTAGATGTAAGAGTCTGGTGTTTATACACTGAATAGTTTTTAAGTTGGGCTAAGGTTATAGTATTAGTATTTTCTTAATATCTTAAAATGCACTTGTTTAGCAAAGTTTACTTTTAAGTATATCTGAAAGGGTTAATCACAGGGATTTGGTATCCATTGTACCCACAAAATTGTGATGTCCTTGACAAGGCCCTTGTCTTCTAGCCGTTCTCCAACACATTTGATAGATTTAAAACAGTCATAACAATGTATGAATATTACTACTATAAATTTGCTCAGTATACATTTATGAGGAGAAATTTGGATGGGATTTTCACTTAATGTATGCCAGTATTACTGGCATGAAGTAAATTGGACTAAATAAATTAGGCAGTAAATTGCATTAAACTACACCATAAAAGATGTGAATATTTTGAAAAAGACAACATTATAGCAAAGAAACAGAATATAAAAGCTAATATTTTACATTTTCATATTTATACTGCTTTATTAGCAAATTGCTACTTACATAAGAAAGATAACTGTAGCTGTTTTTAAAGATTTTTTTTTTCCAATGAAAAAAATATACTAATTTTTAGAAACAGTCACATACAATTGTTGTTCATTTTATACTCTGGGTAACTAAATTTAAATTAGAATACAGAACTTAGACATAACTCTGAGAAAGTTGTTTCATCTAGGCTACTAATTATTTCTTATGCACTTGTCTTACAACTAGCTGCAAAATAACAAAATCTAAAATTAATTTCTGAATGGTAGTGATGCATTCTCCTCTTCTAAAAGGTGTCTGAAAGGATTGAAGTCAACATTGACCAGCTGAGTGTAAGCATTTCTCTATGGGATGATATCCTGAAAATGGGAGATGAAATGGATGGATGGTGCAATAAGTGCTTTTCTCAACTGAATGAAGGCATCAACAACTTGAGTAACAGTCAGAGAATGGAAGTCCTCCTGAATGAATTCCAGGTGCTTACCCATAAATAAGTGATAAAAATTTTCTGGACCAGAATCTCAAATGGTATCAGACACATAGATGATGTTGTGCTGTTGTAGACTACTGTGTCCCCTGTCCAAGCAGTGGTACCACTAACCTAGCTAGCTGACAGCATTCCAGTCCTTTTTTGAAGCTCTTTGCTTTTGACAGAAACTACAACAGCACCTCTCTTACAAAATCTAAGCTCCATAGTTACTTTGCACTAGCAGTAACATGACAATGTGTTCATACAAGCACAGAATTCCAAAAAGTATGGCATTGGCCTCAACTCTTTTCCAGTAGAAAATGATGGAAATTTTAGACAAGGTAAAATTAAGCAAAAAATGAGTAGTTTCTAAAATATCATTTAACAAGATAGATTTAATAGATGATAAAAAAAATACACTGGACTGGAGACCAAATTTTAATGACACATTCTTACAATTTCAGCAAGGTGATGTCTTTGTTTTTTGGATAGTGTTAAACTGTTTTAGAAATCTAGCCAGTGTTCAGGATGCATTCACAGAATCAAAGAACAGTAGGTGTTGCTAAAGCAGGCTGCTAGAGCAGGTTGCCTCTTGGCATAGAATATACAACAAATCAGCCATAGAATAAGCCATATTCTACTTCATTTGAAATAAATTATGTCCTTAAGATGCATGGTGAACATATAGAACTAGTATGATAGAATATGAACTGTTACTAAATCAGTATTTTGCTCAGAACAAGCTTTATCTAATGTCTTTCTAATTAGTAGAGCAGTCAGACTACCTAAATTCATCACTATTAAAACTGATTTGGAGTAAGAGTAGCCAATACCCAAACCATAGGTGTACCTGATTCACAGGAGGGCCAGAACAGTAGAAGACAAGAGCACTGTATGTACATTTGCAGTCACAGAATGCATAGTTCATAATACTTTTTTTTTTTAATTTTCTTTTGCAAAGGCAAGAGGAAAGGCAGTTCACTGACGGAAGGGTCCTGTCCTTTCAGCAGTCAGAAGTAGATGAGCATGGACAGAAATAATCAGCGTACCTTTTATACAGTCCATGGCAGTGGTCCTTTTCTTGATCAGTCACCTAATATTGTATCATCCCTAGCAAAAAGTGCCCCCTGAGGATTCTTCTGGGGCCACCTGAAATTCTAGCATTCAGGACAGATGTTAAGTGCAGCAATTTAATTCTGAAATCCACTGTCCAGTCTTTTAATTGGAGTGAGAACTTTTTAGAAAAGAAAGTTTGCATAATAGGATACACACACCAATTAGTTGCCTTATATTTCAGAACTGCAATTATACAAACTATTATATTCTCTTTCACTGTGACATTATTTTTTAATAACTAGAATATTTCTTTATAACTTGGATCTATGTGACCACAATAAATTCAACATCCAAATATGTCAGTTCATATATATAGCAGCATTTTTTAATTCCCTTTTGAGGTTAAAATTTATTTCTGTGTTTAATTTTTTTTCCAAGAGCTCACTTGCTTGCAATAAAAAACAGAGGGCACATGTATTATACTCCACATGCCATTAAGTGGAACCTAAAACCACACGAGATTTTTTTGGTGAAATAAACAATGGCATTCCTATCTTTATTTAGCCAGTTTTAAGAAACTAAAGCTGTCAGTGCATGTTAAATACTAAAAATGTGTGTGGTTATTTTAATGGAAAAAATCTCTGAATTGACTCTAATAGAAAAAAAAAGAGATAGGAGATTTTTAGAGAAGAAAATTGATAGGACAACAGTGTTTTCCATCTGGTTGCTAAAATATTTACATTTTCTTTCATTTTTGCAATTGATGGAGCATCCTTCTGAAGGTCTAAAATCTTTTTACATTTTGGTATAAAACTTTGACTGCATCTCTTTTACAGTCTGATGTCAAGGATAAAGAACTGAAGCTGGAGCAGCTTAGTTCCAAAATTTCAGATCTCAAAGAACTGACTCATAGTCAAGAGCCTCCTGCAGATCTCCAGGTAAAATAAAGAATTGGTAATCACAGACCATTCTCAAGTAACTAAAAAGAAACTCCTGAAATTTCTGTCTCTCCTGTGCTGCCTTTTTCTTTCAAGGTGATAGATACAACATTATTTATATCTATCATAACTATTTGTTCATATTTCTTTAGTTAACTTCCATTTTTTTCAGAAAAAAAAAATGCCATAAAGTAATTGAACATTAGAGTTGTAAAAGTATTTTTTACTAAATTGAAATAGAGTAAATAGTTTATAAGGTAGCTGATCAGATACAGGACATGATATTCTCTACACTGCACAACATTAAGCCACCATTATGTGAGTGCATACACATTTTGCCTCTTTGAAAGCATTACAATGCAGTAAAATATGTTCATTTGTTTTATCAAATCAAAAGTATCCTTTATTGGACTTGAATTAGTGCTCTGAACTGGCTGTTACAAGAGAGGGTTACGCTGAAGGTGAGCTGTTGCATTTCTATTATTGGCTAGGTCCTTATTTTTGATGTCCCAGTGAAGATGAAAAGACAAAGTATGACTATTTTGGATGTTTGATTCAAATGGAAATTGTTATGTAAGATTATTCACTTTCAGTGTCAGAAGTTTTAAAGATAAGCTGAATTCTGCAATTTCCACACGCAGGGAAATATCTTGATAGATATTTATTTCAAAACCATTTATCAGATTTTAATGAAACTTAATATGAAACTCAAGCCTTGTCTGCATGACCATACACATAAGCCTAAACTACCAATCAGATATGGGTCAAGAATGCTAAAGTATAAAGATGTGCAAATTATATGGTGCTTATGTTCTCCTAAATAGTTTCTTTTATTTGAGAGGTTCAGAAAATTCAAGTTTATTCATATGTTTCATAATATCTGTCCACTTATAGTGAAACTTAGAGCAAATTATTTTGCAGAATATTACTGTTAACCAATACACACCTATTTCCAACTGCTAAATATAATAAATACAGTTAAAAAAATAGAATAAAGTAGTTGTTCATCTATAAATAAAAATTTGAAAATAAAGCCTCACGAACTAAACATAAATCCCCAATGTACCAACATTTAAATGCTAAATAAACTACAGCATGATCATCTCATATCCTAAGAATATAAACAATTCCTTAATAGAGTTTTCAGTAATTCCTCATTTATAAATATTACTCTTTTATGACTGACTGGATTTTTTTAAAAATAATTTTATTAATATGTGCACAGTTAACATCTACTATAATTTCACATACTGCTATCTTTGAACAGGTTAATGGGCAATATTCTAACTTACTTTTGTACTGTCTTCAATTTTAATCTGCCTTCGATCTGTAGGTGTCTGCACATAGTGGGATGTTGTAGTGGTTTTTAATTTTCTTTTTCTTTTTTTTTTTGATCTTAGAGGTCTTTTCCAACTGTGATTCTGTGTAAATGATCATTGTGTGTCTCTTTCCTACTTTACATTTTTTCAGTAAACATTCACCATAATATTTTCTTTAAATGCTTTGCTCTTAGTTTATAGAATCAGATTTGAGGCAGAAGTTGGCACATGCCAAAGAACTGTCAGAGACAGCAAAAGAGACACTGAAGGATTTCTGTACTCAGAAGATGCAGTTACAGAAGTTTATTGATCAGATGACAGACTGGTTGACAAAAATGGAAGAGACACTGTTAAGCTGTGCATGTAACCTGGATCCTGAAACTCTAAATAAAGTGAAGGTCAGTGCTGAAGAAAATAAATGTTTTTTCCTTATGCAGTGATCTTTGTTTGTTGTTTTTTATGTGTGGGTTTGGTTTGTTGGTTTTTTTTTTTTTTTTTTTTAATCAGAGATTTTCTAAGCATTATAACTAATTTTCATTGGAAAATATATCACCTGTACACTTGCTAGAATATTAGCAAATACTGTGATACTCATTAAAAAGTTCCACCAATGGACAAAAGTTCTAATTTATTAACTTTATACGTACCTTTTAGAAATTTATAATGAATAATATAGTCCTTGTTGCTACAAGAATCAAGTCTTGTTACATTAAATTCTTCAGTTATGACTCCAGCATGTTTACAAGTCCATTGATTCCCTTGCAATATAAGTTATGAACTTGTAATTCATTACAATAAAAGACCTTGGAGTTTAGTAATTTTAACACAATTTTCTACCTCAGATGTCCTCCTTAGTCCTCATATATATCAGTTCTTTCATCCACATCCTAGGGCTCTCTTGATTAAATACAATTACACACTTCATAACATGAAAAACACATACAGATTTTTTTTCAGTATGATCATGTATTGATAATGCTGTTATACTAGCAAATTCAAACTTAATTTTCAAACATATGTTCCCCTCTAATCAGATGAAAACTTTTCATTCCAAACTCCTACCAAATACCAGTGTCACAGTTCATCTCTCAGGTACCTTCAGACTGCTGAAAAATAACTGTTATTATTCA